>LPNX010875448.1:0-40754 GCA_001517045.1 Pseudotsuga menziesii | reverse complement strand
AACAAAATATTGTTGAATGCATGTATGACTGAAAATGAAATGTTTGTATTTGCTTAAGTAAAATTGTGAATGCTGGAATAGTTAATTCCCTACCCAGGAATGGACATGAATGAGCTCATGTGCCTATTGGGGAAGGCATGAAAAATATGAAAGTTTCCTTAATGGAACTTGGACTGTCATGCCAATGAGGTAATTAACTAATTGATTTTGATGCCTATATTATGCTCGGTCTGATAGAACTTCAATGGTGCCTTTCACAGGTGAGAAAAGTGAGACCTGGTGGTGCACATTGATCATGGCAGCAGATCAAAAGTTGTTGGACTTGGCTGGAAGTATCCTTCAAGTAATCGCCAAGACCTAAGAGAATCTTGGGGAGATGCTCAAGATACAGAAAAGGCAAAGTGAAATGAACCACCAGATTTTGCAAGACTCTATTGGTTTGCAAAGGGAGGTGAAAACCCTTCTAGGAGCAATCAGCAAAGGAAAGGAAGGTGGATCAGCGATGGGACATTGTCCAAGCAACCTGATAGGAAACGGTCCAGGCATGAGACTCAAAGGAAATTGAGTAGGTAAAGATGAAGCAACCAGTGAGATGCTGGAGATGCGGAGGACATCATTTACGCCGGGACTGCCCAATGAGGGAACATGATGAAGGCAATAGCCACAGAGTTCCTAGACTTTGGGATGAGCTAAAAGCTGAGAACCAGCAGGAGAAGTCCATGGAAGCCGAAGAGCTTGGTCATGAACGTTCAAAGTAGATGATTGAACGTGGGATAGATCTGCAATTTTAAAATTTTGATGTGCAATTATATATGTATTGTATATATGTGTAATGGAACACTGAGGACGGTGTTACTCCAAGGGGGAGGGGAATGTAATGTCCCCGGTTTTAACCCCGTTTGCATGATGTATATATTGTAATTAATCGTGGTGAGGAGCTCAAGGAAAAATCCCGACCATCGATTTGGTTGTGTGTGTGTTTTAGCAATGGGGATAGTTGCCGATGGTTTATCATGCCATTTGGCACATTTTAATTCGGCATCATGTAAATACACACATCAAATAAAATAAACCACAACCAGCTATAGCAGTGCAACATTGAATGAAAAGGGCATGATTCCAAAGGATAAGGGGTGGGGGATGTCAACCTTGGTCTATGGGGGAAAAACCCATATGTTGCCACCTTGTTTAAATTGCCATCTTCCCTTGTCAACATATTTATTGCTTTGTTTTGTTAGTTGAGGGAGTTAATGTTTTGGGGAGTGGGTGTGGCAGGACTGTCAGTCCTTGCCTACACGCACACTCAATTTCTCCACGATTCTTCCATTCTGGTCTGCTCATCCTCACCTTCAGAAGTGTGGTTTGTTGGTTCCACGCGATGGTCTGTGGATTCATGCGCAAGCTGGGATCCTCACACAAAGAGGTGTTCTGTCTTCCTCGCGCACCAGTCGGGTTCTTCTTTGTCTGTGTACCCATGATTTGGGTTGCTTTTGTTCTTCCATGATTTCAGATGACTGTTGGGAGTCCATCCTTCTTCCATTTCGGACTGTTGTTTCCCACACTTGCTAGCTGCATCCTTTCTCCTCGCGCGCAGGGATTTTGCGTTGGATTTTCTCACACAGGGAGCAAGATAAATCGTGGCTGTCACTTGGGAATTTCGGGTGCAGGAGCCATTTCATGCTCAGGGACTGTGTGTAAGTTTCCTTACTGATTTGTGGCCGTGCATATGTTTTTCTCTGTGTTTTGGGGGCCTGGTGCAAGTTGCTCTCACGCACAGACCGTTGGAGTCATTTTCCATGTTGTGAGCCATGCTCACTGATTTCATTTTGGGACTGTTGTCTTCCCTATGTTTTGTTGGCTGTGGTACTCAAATTCGTTTTGGGCCACTGTGGATTTCTAATCTGTTAGTTGAGTTTCCCTGTTTTGGGACTGGGGATTGCGGCTATCATTCATTGTGAGTTTGCGGCTGCTGAAGTACCCTGGTTTGGGTCGCAGCTGAGTTGTTTTGTCCACGATAGGGCCAAGAACAAATCCGTGTTGCCTTGTGGAATTGAGCTTTGCTCCTCTTCTATTTGGGATTATCCCTGGTTGTCTTTGCCTTCTTCACAGGGATGGGAAGAGTTGTTTTGCTGCTGGTATGCAGTGGTTGGTCTTCGGACTGTGCTGGCTTGGCCGATCTGTATATGGCCTTATAAACCCAGCGGTGTTGGTTCGGCTGATTGTGTCCCCTGGCTATGTGTAAGCCTGCATTGTCCCTTATCCTTGGAGGAATCATGCCCAGCTCAGGGGTGGCAGCATTGCTGAGAGATTGATGAGCAAGCTGGCCTATAGTTGGGTGGAACGTTGCAGCGACGTAGCTGGTTGCAGGCGAGTTCTTCATTGAAAGATAAGTGCTGCTGGTTACTTCATCTTTGCAATTTATATAGTAATTTCAAATGAATTAGGATGAACATGATTAATGCTGGAATGTATGTTTGCTTCTGCTGTATGATTGAATATTTATGCATCTGTGTATGCTTGTATGTTTAGCATTCCTATTATGTTTAATCTTTTCATTTCGGCATTGATCTCTTTTGTTTATGTTCATGGGGCTGTTTTCCCATATGCTTGATGTTCGTCGCGTCCTCTTTGCCGGTCGGAGGGTTGGGGACGTGACAGACTTCCCTTTCAGCGATGAGCGTGCCACTCTATTTTGAATGTATGCTGCATCATGTGTGGATTCATCCCACAAATTTTCAGCCAACTTCTTTGATTCCAACATACAAGTGGTCATCTCCTTGAGAGACCGATTCTTCCTTTCCGCTACACCGTTCTGTTGGGGAGTGTAGACAATTGAATGTTGGACCTGAATACCAATTTGGGAGCATATGTGCAGCAACTCATTACAGACATACTCCCCACCATTATCAGATCTCAAGATCTTGATCTTTAGGCCAGATGCATTCTCGATCAAGGCCTTTAGTTCAATGAATTTTTCACATAATTCATACTTCTTTTTGAGAAAGAAGACCCATGTGTACTTGGAAAAATCATTAATAAAAGTCAGAATATACCTTCATCCATTCATGGATGTGATAGGAATGGAATGACTGATATCAAAATGTATCATCCCCAAGATGCATGTAGCTTGGCTTGCCTTCCCCTGATCAAACTTGTGCTCAGGGTGCTTTCCAACAACACAACCCTTGCAAATTCCAGTGGTTTCCTTGATGACCAGGAGGCCTTCAACCATGGGGGTTTTCTGTAATTGCAGCAAGTATTTGAAGTTGAGATGGAAAAACCTCTCATGCCATAGTCTACTAACTTCATTTCCATGATTCAACAGTGCGGTGGGCTTCGCATCCACCACAAAGTGGGAAAGCTCATATGCTTTTGCATGATGGTTTGCAAGGCCTTTTGCAACACGTTTCTTGGATGCAAGTTTCGTGATCTCTACATCATTCAAACTGAAGGATACTCTCTTGGGCACTCTTGTATGTGTCATCTAATAGACACTAAGGATATTTGATGCCAGAGATGGTACATACAAAACATTTGAAAACTAGCCATTCTCAAGATCAACCGTACCTTGTCCTTCTGAAATGATGGTGGAGTCATCTCCCATGTGGATGCAGATGGATTTTTTGGTCTCCAAATATGAGAAGGAGTCTCTTTCAGCCATCATGTGGTTCGAATCTCTAGAATATATCAAGAGTTCTTTAGACTTTGAAGTGCTTTCCATGAGGGCATAACCTCTTTCATGCTATGGTCCTCAATCTTGCTGATCTCTCCTCCAAAAGCTTTCCGGAAGATTGATGTGATTTCTCTCAAGTAGAGAGGTAGCTTCATCCAGTTTCTTCTTCATGCAAGCATGTTCAAGGTGGAATCCATTCCCGTGGTATGAAAACTTAACTTTTTCCTTTCCATGATGCCCTTTTCCTTTGTTCTTGTTTGAGCTGAAAGACTCATCATGTTGCTGGTTTTCAACTTTAGGCTTAGGAGCTTTGAATTTATTTTTTGGGTTCTTCTACTGCTTTGGGCCATGAGACATGGAGGGATTGATCACGAGAGGATTTGATGATCCCCATCTGGATAAGCTTATCATGTTCAATTGTTAGCGACTCAATGAAGGCATTGAGTGTAGGCATCTTCCATACAGGGGTTGCGAGCTTCCCCACAAGGAATGTAGAGACAAAAAATGAATAATCATCTCCAAGTTTGGAGAGTATGACGAGGATGACTTGATCATCCTCCTTCTCCACTTTTCATTTCTTCAACAGTAAGGCAATGTGCTTGAACTTTGTGAAAAAGTCATTCAAGGTCTCGAAATTGGAAGGCTGGAGAGACATAAACTCATTCTCAAGCTGGTATACTCTCAAATCATCTTGATTTCCATACACAGTTTCCAATTTGTCCTAGATTTCCTTCGGAGTCTTCAATCCTGAAAGATGGAAAAGAAGATCCTGAGAAACAGAGAGGCACAAGAATCCGAATGCTTCATCCTTCTTGTTCAAGAATCTAGCTTTGTTTTTCACAGAAGAAAGCTCTTAGTGTCCATAGTGACCCTATAGAGTACTTTGGCACATAGCTAGATCTCCATGTCTCCTTTCCATCAGTGGAAATTGAACAGAGTCAATATTTCTACAGAAGAAGGCATCTGAATCTGCTGGAGCGAATGCTTTCACCTGTTAAAAACTTGAAAATCACAACAAAAGGGGCACCGTAAGGTCAAATAGCCTGCACATTTTAGGCTTTCATCACACCCAACATAGTCAATCAAGCAAGCTTGATCAACAATTTCCTTTCTTGGGGTATTAAGTGGTAAGCCTTGGCTTCTGGTGCAGTGCTGGATTTTTGAGCTATTGTTCAATTTTCATCCAAGATCTGTCAAAAACCTTGTTTTTGAGAGATTTGAGCTTCATCCCTCCATGAACTCTAATACCATATTAATCTGTCACAGTAATCTAGGGACTAAAACATTGTCTCATGAGAGATTTCAGACAATTAAACATGAAAATTGCATAATAGTGCTACAAAATGAGTAGCCGATTTGTATAATCAATAAAGAATGAGTAATTACAATACAATGATCATGCTAGAAGCATGAATGCCAAAAAAATTTGAATTCCCAAGGAGGTCATTCAAAATGAATGAGTGAGACTAGCTTAACTGAATTTAAGCCACAGTCAACACTCAAGTTAACCACTGATCAATGTTGGGGTGCGTGCCTTAATGGTCACTAATTATGGTAGCTCCGTGGTTTTTGTGGAAGCTTGTAAGTGGAGTTGCAACTCAAAATAGTCTTAGGGGTGTCGGGGTTGAGTCAAAGCCCTCTTTTTTGTAATTGTCCATAAATTTCGGGTGTAAGCCCATGATTTTGTAATAGTGCACTTGTATAAATAGGAACTCATGTAAAGATGTCGAGGGTATCTAATGAAATGAGGATCATTTGATGTGAAGAAGATAGATCTATTTTTGGGTTTTAAGGTCAAGTCCCAGCTGTGTGCGTGGATGACCTCTGTAGCTGTGTGCGTAGAGGGTTTTGTAAGGAAAGGAACTGCAACTGAATGTGCATCTTAGAGATTGTAAGAAAGGAACTGCAGCTAAGTGTGCAGTTAGACTTGAAGGGCGGATCTGCTGCTGAGTGCGCAGATCAGAACTGTTGTTTTGTAAGAAGTGGAATAAAAGCGTAGTTTTGTGGATGTAGCCCCTACGCTGGGGGTGAACCATGTTATATCTTGTGTTGTGGTTTTTTTGTGTTGTCTCTGTTATGGTTTTATTTTATGCATTGATAAGTAGATAATTGATAAAGTAAGATAACTGTTAATATTAACTTCGCTGTGAATTCCCAGTTAAGGGTTAAGCAAGAAACATCTTTTATCTAACTGCGAAGCTAATTAAGTGAATATCGAAGCTCTGTTTGGTATAAATATTTGTTGTTAAGGATAAAGGTACAGTAATATCCCTCTTCTGCTTGCAGAAACCTGGTTCTGTGGCACCCCATAGCTGTTTCACGTGAGACTGCAACCTATTCGTAGGTTGTTGCCGAAAGGGGCAACACTGTGGGTCTGTTTGTTGGTACGAAGTTAATGGTATAAAACCCAGGTCTACCCTATAGCCCAACAAATTGGTTCTGTTTCCAGTTGAACTCAGTATCTGCTCAAGAGGGATCTACGTCGTACCTAGAGGGCTATATTTTGGAGACCCTCAATAAAATAAATCGGTGACTGGATTGAAGAGACCTATTTGAAATTTGCTGCACAAGAAAACAAGGATCCACGTCGTAGCTCGGACAACTTCTTGCAAAGGTACATTTTTTCGGATGTTCATGAAATTTTCTTTGGTAGTATCCACATAGAATTGCACCAGTGGTTATCCAGGTTAACAGAAATAAAGACCAACTTCAAGGAAGATTAGTTTCTTGACTGGACCCCCGCAAGAATTAATATATTGAAAAGGGTGAACAACGTGATATCGTGAGATGTTGATTTCTGGACAACACGAACCCTTGAAGCATTTGTGACAGAATTTGCCATTGACACAAGTACCTCTTTTAGCGAAGCTCAAAGGAAGTTCTTCAAAGGACCAAGGGGTAAGTACCTAAATTCATTTAGTCTACAAATTAAAATGCTCTTGGCTGAGAAGGGCATATTGCTTATAGAATCAGATTGCTAGATTTATTTTTACTAACCTATGTTTGGAAGTGAAAGTAAATTCGACGAGCAAAGTGGTTTGTTGTGAAGCAGTAAGAGATACAAGAGAAACCTAGAATCCTATACCTTAGGTCAGAATATCGAGTATAAGACAGAAGACCCTAAATCTGAAAAAACCCCTTTTGTTAGAAACCCTCCTATAACCCTGCAGCGAAGATCTGCTACCCCTGAGAACCCGTCGCAGTCTGGTAGTAACCGTAGCCTGAGTATTCCAGTCGCAGGTCAGTCTACCCCAGTAAGTTCTGCCCCCCCTCAGTCCACTATGGCCCATATGACTGATGATATCAAGCTCCCAGTTTTCAAAGGAACTGGATCAGAGGATCCAGAACAGTTTTGGTTTTTATGCGAAGCTGTGTGGATAGCTAAGAACATTTTGGATCAAGATGTAAGAAGAGCGCAGCTGGTCACTTCTTTTAGAGACTGAGCCTTTACTTGGTTTATGAATTTTTCCAGTACTCAGAACCATGTCTTGGCTGATATTAAAGCAGCAATGATCAAAGAGTTCAAGAAGCCTAAATTAGAATCACGGTGTATAACTGAATTGAAAGAGAATCAATAGAGACGAGGTGAATCGGTTTGGGACTTTGATCAGAGGTTCAAAGTTTTGCTAGATCAAGTTAGTTTCACTATTGGACCAGTGCAGCATAAAGAATGGTTCATTGCATCCTTATTACCTCATATCAGAATGCCACTCATGCAACAGAAGGTTGCTGATCAGCAAGAGGTTTTGGAGATTGCCATGAAACTAGAGACAGCTCATGTCAAGGATAATTCTGGCATAGCCCAAATACAAGCGCAGTTAGCAGAAATGGATTTGGAGCTGCGCGACATGAAAAAATGGAAATCTATTCATGAAGAGGTGTGGTGTAAACGATGTAGGATAGAATTTCATGACAAGGAACAATTTCCTGCGCTATAAATTACCTAAATACTGGTGCGCTGAACCCATTTAACCCTAATGTTCTATATTATGAGATTTGTAGAACAACTGGCTAGCATCAACCTGAAGACTCCTATCTGCTACAAAGATATGTGCAAGTCCCTAAGAATCCCTATTGCAAGTACTGTAAGTCAGTGGGACACAACGAAGAGGAATGTCGCAGCTTTGACCTTATGCGAGAGTGAACATATGATGCTTATAGGGTACAAAACGATGCACAAGGAAATGATGGATATGGTTACCGTGGTAGTACATCAGGTCGAGGTGCTTTTGGAGGTCATGGTCATGGTGGTATGCCTGGAAGAGGTCGAGGCCAGGTTGTGTGCTATAAATGTAATCAGGCAAGACATCTAGCTAGAGACTGTTGGAACCCAACTACGACATGTCGAGATTGCAGAGCAGTAGATCATGTCATTGAGCAATGCCCGCAGCTAATAGCCAAGATACAAGAAATAAATAGCGCTCCTCCTCAGAATATTCAGATGATTACTATAGCGCAAAGACCTATCCCAACCATTAACGTTGTTACAAGGAGTGGAGCTATGACACAAGTGCAGAATAAGGAAAAACAGCCTGACGAGGCTTGGGTTCGTAAGACCCCAAAGAAAGTTCCAACCTTCGATGTGGGAAGAGAAAAGGAAACATTTATGGAAGCCAAAAAAGACTTCGTTGATCCGGGCACAGTAGTAGCACCTGCGCAGCAGCATCAACAGTAGTTGCAGTCTCAAGAAGCTTCAACAGAGAAAGTAAGTACATTGTCGACATTTTTACAGAGTTGTATGAAGCTCTTATGAAATTAGAATGCTTTAAATGAGTTACAGAAAGTTATTTCTTCTTGCGAACCTCAGCGAAGCTCTAGTAAAGAAAAAACTGTCAATAGAGTTAGAAGAACTGGAAGAGAAATGATATTGCATGCTCAGATAGGAGAGTATGACATGACTGATATCATATTAGACTTGGGATCAGAAGTCAATGTCTTAACTAAGCAGACATGGGAATAAATGGGAAAACCTACCCTTGAATGGTCCCCTATACAATTGAGATTAGCCAATCAGCAGAAGATTGTGCCCCTAGGAAGATTCTCTAGTGTCCCAGTAGACATTGATGGAGTCAGTACCTTAGCAGATTTTGAAGTCATTGAGATAATTGATTATAGAAACCCCTATCCATCCTTGCTAGGAATTGAATGGGAAATAGAGAATTCTGCAGTAATCAATATTAAGAATAGAAAGATGACTTTTGAAGGAAAAGGCTTGAGAGTCATAGTCCCCTTGGACCCTTCTCAAGGAGAAAGGTACACAAAGCCAGTCAGAGATGAGGATCAGGATGTTTTGGATCATATCTACAACATCACAGCTAAAGAGGAAGACTATGTTAACCCTACTACTGAAGGTATAATGGATTGGAAGTGTGATAGTTCTTGCATGATAGATTCAGATGAAGGCCTAGAGAATTGGCAGCATAGACTTTATGAACTACATGGACATCGGTGTGCAAGAATTACCAAGTCTCTCAGATGGCTTGGCTCACAGACAAGAGTCTTACCTATTTTTGATGGCTTGACAGACCCCGAAGAGTTTATTTTGCAATTTTTAGAGCAGGTACTAGATTCACAGAAAATGGAAACTCTAGATTCAGTATTTAGAGCCACAGCTGCTAGATGGTGGAATGGTCATAAGAAGTATATTCAAAGTTGGGAAGCTTGTCAAAAGCTTCTTCGCCTCAGATTCGTGGATCAACCTCAGGAGGTGCGAAGCAGGTTTAATGGTCAGACTAGCCCTCAAGAACATTTGGAATAGTGTTATGAAGCATGGAAGAATGTCCCTTGCAAAGAATGGGTACATCGGTTCGTGCACACCCTGGAACCTATCGTGAAGAATTGGTATGCAGAGGTGGAGCTTCTCCATGGTACTGTAAGTTGGGATAGTCTTGTTGATAGTTTTGTGCTGCCATTTTCTATTAATGAGGTTTGTCTTGCTCTAGACGCAACTGTTAGGCTGATCCAAACTAAGGTGTTTGATGGTAAAGAAATAGCCGAGTACCAACCTGATTGGAAAGAACAAGAAGCCAATGCAGTAGAATGCTATAACCTCGCAATTGACGAGGATGATGACCCGCGCAGCATAAACATTCCTGAGTCAGAAGGACATTGCGAAGTACATGGACCAGCAGTCGAAGCACTAGAAGTGACTCAGCACTTGAAGACAAGGCAAGTAAACATTGGGTCAGAAGAAATGCCTAAGTATGCTACTATTGGAGATTATTGGGATGAAGAAACGGTAAGCAAAGTGACCCACCTTCTCCATGAGTATCAGGACCTATTTCTGATGAAGTTATTAGAAATGAAATGTATCCTTGGTGATATAGGAGTGATAAAAATCCCGTTGAAACCTGATGCGAAGCCTGTGAAGCAGCGCTCTTATAGGATGAACCCTAAGTATAAAGAAAAAGTCAGGGTGGAGATAGATAAGATGCTCGTAGCAGGAATCATTGAGGCTATGGAAGACATTTTGTCACAGGTCGAAGCCCTGTCAAATCCCTGTCGAAGCTGGTATCAAGAAGTGTCAAATATCCTTATTATGCCGCAGCCAGAGTTACTGGTGGTGCTGAAGAAGGACAGGTGTGTCGGAGCTCAAAATTTGACCATTGAAAAAAATTAGAATTGGCGGCACCAGTATGTTAACTGCATTAACTGCCTATAATAATGAGATTCTGAGAAATCTAGCACCATTTGGACAAGATCTTCATCAGATTTGGTCAATGGAATCTATAAGAAGACACCCAGGCCTATGGAAATTGCATTACGCATTTCCTTGAGTCTTACAATTGATTCCATGTCAGCTGATTGCGAACTTCAGGAACTATTGAGAGAATTTGAACAAACGGATCTGCAGAACCTTATGAGCAACCCACCAGCCTCTACACCTCGAGAAGAAAATCCCCCAACACAGACTCAGTCTATGCAGACATGTTCAGCCAGGAAGAAATTTAAGGCAGAAGTTTTCTATAAACGGAACAAAGAAAGGCACAAACCCTTAGGAAAAACCCCGGAGGTTCCCGAGATGTATCCTCCTGGCTCAGTAGAATGGAGGCATGCTGTTTGTCTTATGCAAAACTACATTGGCATGCAATCGCAGGGGTACCATCTGTTAAGGATCCAAAGTTGTGGATGGTCAAATGTTTGATAGGACATGAACGGGAGGCAGTTCGAGGGATGGAGTTGCTGATAGATTTAGAAGGCCCAATGATTCCCATGACCATCATAAATATTGCGAAGGAAGTCAGTAGCATAAGGAACACAGGTAGTCTACTAAGGATGAAAGGATGAAGGATCAAGCAAGCTACGGCCATGGTAGAAGTAGCAGAAGGGATGACGATGATGACAGGCATATAAGGGAGCAGGAAGGTAGGAAAATTAAAGATGATGGTTACAAAGATGCAGATGGATACAAAACTCGGCAGAGTGCAAAAGGAGCTAGTAGAGAAGGAGCAAGTAGCCAAAAGCAGTTTACTATCTTTGCCAACAAGATTCTCCCACCAGACAAGCAACAGAGTGTCTCGGGACGAGACACTGGTGAGTCTTAGGGGCCTATTGGGGCGCACGCCTTAACGGTCACTAATTCTGGTAGCTCTGCGGTTTTTGTGGAATCTTGTAAGTAGATTTGCGACTCAAAATAGTCTTAGGGGTGTCAAGGTTGAGTCAGAGCCCTCTTTTTTGTAATTGTCCATAAATTTCGGGTGTAAGCCCATGATTTTGTAATAGTGCACTTGTATAAATAGGCACTCATGTAAAGATGTCGAGGGTATCTAATGAAATGAGGATCATCTGTTGCGAATAAGATAGATCTATTTTTGGGTTTTAAGGTCAAGTCCCAGCTGTGTGCGTGGACGACCTCTGCAGTTGTGTGCGCAGAGGGTTTTGTAAGGAAAGGAACTGCAGCTGAGTGCACAGCTTAGAGATTGTAAGAAAGGAACTACAGCTAAGTGCGCAGTTAGAATTGAAGGGCGGATCTGCTGCTGAGTGTGCAGATCAGAACTGTTGTTTTGTAAGAAGTGGAATAAAAGCGCAGTTTTGTGGACATAGCCCCTACACTGGGGGTGAACCACGTTATATCTTGTGTTGTGGTTCTTTTGTGTTGTTTCTGTTATGGTTTTATTTTATGCATTGATAAGTAGATAATTGATAAAGTAAGATAACTGTTAATATTAACTTCGCTGTGAATTCCCAGTTAAGGGTTAAGCAAGAAACGTCTTTTATCTAACTGCGAAGCTAATTAAGTGAATATCGAAGCTCTGTTTGGTATAAATATTTGTTGTTAAGGATAAAGGTACAGTAATATCCCTCTTCTGCTTGCAGAAACCTGGTTCTGCATCACCCCATAGCTGTTTCAGGTGAAACAACAACTTGTTCGCAGGTTGTTGCTGAAAGGACCAACATTGTGGGTTTGTTTGTTGGTGCGAATTTAATGGTATAAAACCTGGGTCTACCCTATAGCCCAATAATCAAAACCCTAATTGACTCAAATGAGCCCTAACTGAAGTCGAAGTGTAATAAATGACTGAATCTAACTGAAATTAGCTCAGACACATGTCACTACAAGGCAACCAACAAGTGGTAGCGCATCAATGACTCCAATGAACCCCGATGAGGTTAACTGAAGTGTAATTGACCATCAAACGTGGTTGGAGGTGCCCCTATTGACTCCAGTTCATTAAATAATCAATTTAATGAAGGAAGGCACCTTCACTACTCTATTTAACTAATTGTAACCATCAGTTAGCAATATGGGGCATTAATGACACTCATATCACCCCCGGAGTGCTCTAGTTAGCCTCCCTGAATGGAGGAGAAGGATAAGTTAGCCTCCTTGACTGAAGGTAGGCATCGGTGTGCTCATGCTGATGTCATCCAGTGCTCCTCTAATGTCAATTAAGTCGATAAAACTTAGGATAGTGGTTTAACTAGGCCAAATTGACCAAAATGAGTGTGTATGGTGGTAAATCTCTCCAACAGCTACAACGAGTGTTTGTTACCCTCTTTGAACTTGTAAAAATGAAAATAGGCACTCATCAATAATATGGGGAAATTAAGGAAAGGGAATCAATTCATTTTGAAAATGAAATGGCAGTTTGTAGTGACCTTTGAACATAGAACTTGTCTACATTTCATTCAGTCAATTGGGTATTCAGCTTGTCTCTTAGTCAATCCAATTTCATGAGTCATGTCATTCCTTTGAGTCTTTCAAAGAATGCATTGTCCGTTGTTGCATTGTGCTTCACCTCGTCTAGTCAATGTGCCAAACCATTTGTTGTGTCGCCCAATGTTCAAAGGGAAGTTGAAAGTTTACCTTTGTAATCAGAACAACCTTTTATGTCAGTACCTTTTGAGTCAGTCCTATGGTTACATCATCTACAACTCCAGAACTTTGTTCTGAGTTTCATGTCATTGATGTGGGATTCATCATGGCCCTCCTTCGACGAGACTATTCATGTGGACATCAGCTCATCATCCAGGAATTATTCTTAGAAACAGGTTTAGTCCCTTGAGATAGGTATGCCTTAATGACAGATTCTTTCGCTCTCGACATAGGTTCACATCATTGACCTTTGATCGATAGATTCGACTTAGTGTTCGACATCAAACCATCTATTCGAACTCAAGAGATTGTACTAGGGTATCTTGGGAATCATTGACATCAATGGTGATTTCCCTTGCACTTGTTAACGGTTCACATCATTGACCAGTAATCAAGTGGTTTCTACCATGTTCGACTTCAAATCATTGTAATCACATGGATAGAATCGTACTTTGTGGAAGTCGAGATGAAGACCCTGGGTATCTATTAAAAGAACTTATATATTTTTCCCCAGGTTGCGTAGGAGTATTGTATGAGTCCCAACATGGATCCACATTTGTATGGTCATGGCTATGCTTGAATTTGTGTTCATTTGACATAGATCTACAATGTATTTCTGGTAGCTATTTCCCAAGTTTGAGTCCTTTATCAAATGGATCTACGTTGTATATTAGTAGCCATGTTTTTTAATCTCTCTGATGGATCTTCCTTGTATTTGTCTACAGCCATGACGAGGACACATTTTCTCATGAGTCAAAAGTATTTATGTATTGCATATTCCTGGTTGATGATTTTTGATCAAGCTAATTCTTTCCTTGAAGTGATAACTTGCTCTTTCAATACTCTCGCCTATCGTATCCCTTTAGCCTCATGATTTGAGGGGGATTCTATTACACATAAATCTTGTCATCATTATGTGATGAGGTCCCAAACATCAGTATTTTCCCTGAATCCCAAGTTGTGAAGTGAAAATACTGGCCCAGACTTCAATCTTGCATATGAAAATCCAACACCACTTCTTCTCTTAAGTCAAGGAGTGTTACCTTCTTCAGTAACGCCTACAATATTTTGATAGCAGGTGGTGCCACCACCTTTACCTCTTGTTCAAGGAACTTTTTTCCCCTGTCACCTATCTATCATAGTGTATTAGGAGCACTGACCTTGGTAAAAAATGAAAAAGAGAGGTTTCCATGGAGCTTCTCAAAGGAAGGCTTCGTGGCACCTTTGTCCCTACACCTGAGGACCACCTGGACTCGAGATCCATCCTTTTGGGATCTCCTAGCTAGCTCACCCACCATTTACTCAACCATCCCTATCCTCCCAAGGCATATGAAAGCAGGCTAATCTCCATGGTTGAGAGAGAGCAAAGTTATGATGTTGCATTGACATTTTGGCCTAAATCAGTAGGGTGAGCATAGGAGGATCAAGTTGGAGATTTTGGGGACAAGACATTAGCATGCGAAGGAGCATATCAACACTAAGTTGAAGGTTGTAAACTTCTTCTTCATTCTTTAATGAAAAATTGGTTAATTTCCCATAAAGTATGTTATATTATAATCATGTGTTTTATTGTTGGATTCCTTAGTCACTGACATAGAATAGTGGATTATATTCTGGTGCTTTTTTATTGTGTTTTCATTTTCTTGTGATTGTGCAGGTACGAATGTGAACAGCTACACCATTCCATCAAAGAGACTTATTCTAGATCTCTACCAATTCTAGGGGAAGTCTTCCAATTCTATTGTAACTCATTTGTTCTAGATCTGAACCATTCAGACTTGAGGAACAACTCTTTTCTGCAAGAGGTGCATTTTTCCTATCAAAAAAATAGAAGGTACTGGATCTTTTACTTACATAGAGTGATGGAGAGGAATCTCCAAGATGATTTGGAGGTAGGATGCATTAGGAAAATGCTAGAGAGAAATACTAAAGTTCTAAGGTATGAGTGTATGTTTGGACTTGCACTCCATATAAAATATGTGCATGTTGCAACAGTAATGCTTGAAGAATCCATGAAGGATATAATTTTGAAAGGAATTCTAAATTCCAATATTTTAATTGTTAGTTGTTTTGCATGTACTATAGTGTGTTGGAATATTGAAGGTGTGAAGCATATTGAATCCTTGAGGATTGTTGGCAAGGTATCGAAGGAGATGGACTATGTGTTAAATGTACAACATTAAGAGTCATTCTCCAAGAATTGTGTTGTATCAAGTTATGTACTTGTGTGGTATCAATTCACGGACTTGTGTTGTATCAAGTCCTATCTATGTCCTCATGTATTGAGGTGGGATGCATGTACTATGATCTTGTGTTGTATCAAGATTGGAATCTTATGTTGTATCAATATTGGAGTCTTGTGTTGTATCAATACTGGTCTTGTGTTGTATCAAGACTACAGAATTGTGTTGTATAAAGTCTAGAATTGTGTTGTATCAAGTCAAATGATTATCATAGACAATACCCTATGATATATGTCACGTCCCCACCCCTCATACCGATGATGGAGAGGACGCGACTACTGTACTGATGTTGTCAAATGGGCAAGATAGCCCCATGAACATAAAAACATAAACATGCATTGAATTACTAACATATACATGAGTATAAAACATGCAATATAAAATGGAAGAAATAACATCCATTCAAGCATTCAAACATTGAAAATTCAACATGATCATTTTAATTCATAAAACAAATAGTTTGCAGAGATTAAGCACAAGAATAAAAGTAAATACTTATCTTGTAATTGAGTTGTCTCACAACTAGCTATGTCATTGCAATGTTCCACCCAACCATAGGCCAGCGTGCTCATCAATCTCTCAGCACCATTGCCACCCCCGAGATGGGCATGATTCCATAAGGAACTAAGGAACAAAAGGCTCATACGCATAGCCACTGTACATATCAAACCCAACCAATCCAGAAATACATTTGGGTTTATCAGGATACTAGGGAGACAATCGAATAGCATCATGGTTCCTTAGAATTACTCAGCCAAGCCAATAATCACACCCAAAACACTATCATACCCTAATAGACAAGTCTCTTAGAATTACTCAGCCAAGCAAACACTTTGCATCAAATGCACAGTCAACCAATTAATCAAAACACAGCCACACACAACTGTTGGAGATGAGAAAAATGTTTATGGGAAACCAAAACGAAATGGCTGAGGGGAAACAATACCTTGGAACATCAAATATGCTTTTAGGAAATGTTCTTGTGCAAATTCGGCCACCACAAACCCCCAAATCGAAATCTGATATCAGAAAATGTCTTTGAGCATTGTTGAAGCAAAAACGACTGTCATTCACACCCAAAACAAGAGATCTTGGTTTTGTAACCACTGAGAAAAATAAAAACGAATTTATGGGCATGGAATAGTGATGAAAACATCAATAAATCATGGGGAAAATGCCAAACAAGCTGAGCATCATGAGGAAAACCAAAAACAACCTCTTGAAACCCCCAAAACGTGAATCACTGCTACACATTGACTGAAAAAAACAACAAAACGGAATTTCCCAGCTATGAAAATGAGGAAAACCACAGTGAAAATGACCAAGGAGGATCCCAACCACTGAGCATTGCCCAAATCAAATTCCTAGCCATGGGAAAAATGAATGAAACAACATAAACATGAGGGAAAACTCCCAAGCCATCTCTAGCTGTGTGAGGAAGCAAACACATGGGTGAATACTGGCTTGGGAAGGCATTTCCCCGTATTTACTTGCCCAAGAAGCCATGAAAATGTTTTCCAAAAATGGGTAACTCCCTAAATTCGAAATTGATCCCCATACCTTTCCCATCCCAAGGCAATAACTTCCTTCACCAATTTTAGATGACTGGGCATAAAAGACAAAAAAGGGGGGTTGACAACTTGATGGGTTTTCCCCTTTGACATTGGCCTTTTTCCCATAGGATCAAAGGTTTGAATAATTCCCCCCTCCCTATTCCTTGTGAAATCATGCCCTGATTTCTTTAACGTTGTTGCACGTAGCTAGTCATGGTATTTTTATTAATGTAGCATTTTACATGGTGTCTCAAACACATTGTGCCTACCTAGCACATAAACCATCGACATCAATTTTAATCGCCGACACATAAGAAACTAAATCCATGGTGGGGCCTTTTCCTTGAGCTCCACACCATGATTTAACACAACATTTACATCATATGCAATTTAATATCATGGGGTCAAAACCGGGGTGTTACAATATAGATCTCCTTAACTGGAGATGGTCTTGCGTTGTATCAAGAATGGGGTGTTGTGTTGTATCAACACTAAATACTTGTGTTGTATCAAGTCATGAGGATATACTATGTGATGTATTACTAACCATGGTCATTCGATATGGATAAAGCTATTAAGTTTTCTCTAAGGACTTATCACCTCTAGAGTGAATTACTTTAGCATATGACTATATGGTCCAAGGTAATATATATGATCGTCAGTATGTGTGACAATTCTTCTGAGTATAATATGATACGATAAATGATTAAACACAGACCATGCAGTAAGATAAAGAGATAATAAATAAATATATTATGAGAGAAAGATAATTTGAAGTAAACTCAAATTATAATCCTTCAGTTAAATATGAATATCTCAATTAGTGCTTTAGTTAAAGCATTAGTTGAACTATTAATGATCAACATTAAGTTAAGTAAAGAAGAGCTCAGTGCTCATCAATTAACAAGATTCAGTTAATAATTATTAACTACATGATTAAAGAAAGATGGAATAGTTAACTAAATTGTTTACACTTTAGTTAGACTAACATAATACACTTAACATAATCAGAGGACGACACTCAGTTAAAAAAGTGTGTTGCATGATACATTGGAGTTATTGCACTATGACACTTATGTTATCCTGTTAACTAAGTGATCAATATTCACTTAGAGTGAGTTCACTCCAGTGTCATTTGACTATCAGTTAATATCCATGATTGAAGGTATGGCGCATTAGTTGTGCATGATGAAGATTCAATGCATGAATTGATTATTCGAAAAAGGAAATGGGAAATTGTAATGCATATGTGGATAATTATCATGCAACCATTCACTAGGGCTTGCATGACAACCATTATGGATTTTTATTAATATGCTAGGCATATGGAAAGTTCATAACAATTGTTACAGTGGATCTCTCTTCTCTATTGCTCTGTATTCCTTATTATCGAGAAATCTTCTTATGTTGTAAAATTCATTCTCTACAATCTATCTATTATACTCCTAAGAATTGTTGGGGTTTTTCAACCTCTCTGTTATGTGATTTTCCCTAGGGTACATATTGTGTTGTTGATGAATTATTGTGTGTGATTGAATTATTAATTGTTACTGTTAGGTATAAATCTTGATTCTATATTATTCCAATGCCAATGCATATATTTATACATTTCAGGCGGTGGTTGAGATTCTAACCGGCCTATCCATATTCCTACGTAAGTTCAGCTTCCTATTCTTTATTTATTTATTTACAATATATAATCCCTACGGATTATATTCTAACAATCCCCCTCTTAATCCGAAGGGGTGTTCGTAAGTTCGAGCATGTTTCTGAATCTTTCAAACTTTTCTCGTCCAAGCGCTTTGGTGAAGATGTATGCAATTTGATCATTTGTGGAACAATGTCGAAGATGGATTGTCTTGGCCTCTACATGATTTCGAATCAAATGATACTTTGTGTTGATGTGTTTGGTTTGATCATGGAATCTAGGATTCTTAGCCAGCTTGATTGCAGAAGTATTGTCGATCAACAATGGTGTGGATTCCTCTTATTTTTCTTGAAAATCTTCAAGTATCTTCCTAAGCCATACTATTTCTTTCATTGCTTCAGCTGCAGCCACATATTCTGCTTCTGTTGTTGAATCTGCTGGAACTGACTGTTTGCATGATCTCCATGAGATAGCTGCTGATCCAAGACTCATAGTGTATCCAGAAGTTGATACTCCTGTCTCCTTATCGCCATCAAAATCTGAGTCTGAGTACCCAATAATTTTGAAGTCATCCACTTTAGAGTACTTGAGTCCAACATCTTGAGTCCCCTTCAAGTATCTTAGAACTCTTTTTGCAGCTGGGGCCAGTGTCCTTCACAAGGTTTATGCATGAACCTTGAAAGTATGCCAACAAAATAAGAAATATCTGGTCTAGTTGTTGTAAGATAGATAAGGCTTCCTACAAGTTTTCGATACTTGGTCGCATCCTCAAATTCTTTTCCTTCGCTTGATGTGAGCTTCATTTTCTATTCCATTGGAGTAGATATAGGGTTGCATTCTGTCATGCAAAATGTTTTTAGTAGTTCTCCAACATATTTTTTCTGAGATAGGAAAATATACTTAGGATGTTGAGTGAATTCAATTCCTAAGTAATAGTGGAGATGTCCCATATCTGTCATTTCAAAGATCTTTTTCAAATCTTTCTTTATGGATGCTATATAGCTCTCATTGTTCCCTATCATCAAAAGATCATCTACATACACCACAAGATACACAACAGATCTTCCAACTTTCTATATAAACAGTGTTGCATCATCAAGATCAAAATTTTCGAAATTTAACTTCAAAAGATGCTCGGTTAACTTTTCATACCATGCGCGAGGCGCTTGTTTTAGGCCATACAAGGATTTGACAAGCTTGCATACCTTTTGTTCTTTTCCTTTCACAACAAATCCTTCTGGCTGAGACATGAAGACATTCTCTTTCAAGTCTCCATTCAAGAAAGCAGTCTTCACATCCATTTGATGAACTTTCCACCCTTTCTGAGCAGCTAAAGAGAGTAAGGTGCGGATGGTATCCCATTTTGCTGTAGGAGAAAAAGTTTCTTCATAGTCAATTCCTTCTTTCTGTGCATAGCCTTTTGCTACAAGCCTCGCTTTGTGCTTTTCAAGTGAGCCATCTGATTTGTATTTGTTCTTGTACACCCACTTGCAGCCAATTGGTTTGGTTCCAACTAGAGGGTCAACCAGCTTCCAAGTTCCATTCTTCATGAGTGCATCATACTCATTCTGCATAGCTTCTTTCCACTCAGCCCGAGTAGAAGCTTCTTCAAAGGAAGTTGGTTCAAAGTTAGCAGATAAATTAAATTCACAATCAAATGATACATCCATGTCATCACCTGAATTATCTGCTTCTCCTCCATCTTCATGTCTTTTCGAATTTCTCGTTCCCGTCTTTCCAACTTCATCCGGATGGTCACTTTCAAGTTTCTTTGTGGCCCATTTAGGAATCTTCCGTGATGGTCCTGGTTGATCAACTGGTGGTGCTTCATCATTGATTGAGAGTCTTTCAATTCTCTCAATCACATCATCCAGTTGAACCTCTTGTTCAAGTGAAGTAGCAGGAACTTCTTCATGCGGGGGAGTTGGTGCTTCATATGGAAATTCCAAAGGTTGATCCAGAATAGGAATCCCCCCTTCAAGGTTTGGAATTTCATATTCATTTTCATAATATGTCTTTGGATGAGGATAATTTTCCAAATGATCAAGCTGTCTCTCAATGGACTGGTCATTTTTATTAGTTTCAAGAAAAATGACACTCTGGAAATAACAAATTTCTTGTTTACCTCATCATACAAACGGTATGCCTTGGAGTATTCTTCGTACCCCAGGAAAATGCATCTTCTTCTTCGAGCACCAAGCTTGTTTCTTTACTCCTTTGGAATCAAGGCATAATAGGTGGAACCAAAAACTCTGAGATGCCTGACTGAAGGGAGATGGCCAAACCACATTTCATGTGGAGTCTTGTTATCAAGATCATTTGAGGGACTTCTGCTTCTCAAATATGTTGCACATTTTACTGCATCACCCCAAAACATTAGTTTCACGTTCTTGAAAAACATCATTGAGCGAAGTTACAAGTCCTTGGCATATCATTGATAAAAGTTTTAAACTTCAAGCATCTCCATTATTACTCAAAACATTAATAGTACGTATACCTTATTGCCATAGTAGTAGTGTATGTAATGCAATTGGAGGATAGAATTTATGATAGGAGTTGTGAGAGAATTTTAATTTGGTGGAGTTATGTTTCTAGATTGGAGGATGCATAGTAGAAAGGGAGGCTAGTGGAGCCATGAGAGGATTGTCTCTAGTGACTGTGTGGACCTTACATAATGTTAAGGTAGTATATAACATGTTGGGATAAATAGAGGAATGTACAAATGAAGATGGAAAGGATGAATTTCATAAATACCTACAAGAAGAAGAGAAATATATTCATGTTATATACAATGCATCGAGGAGTGACCAAAAGAGTCTAGGAAATGAGAAGTTTATGTTTCTAAAGCCATAGATAAAAGATGAAGTTAAATCACATAGCACAATTGATTAATATATTCATGAATGCATATATTTTTCATTGAAGGCTGTTGTTGCAAGACAGCAAAACAAATTGTTGGATTTGGGAACACTTTGTAATACACCATTGACACCTTGAATTTTGAACAAATGAAAAATGGATGCCTTGACGATGACGGTCTTTATGCTACCAACAGAAGTGGTGCATTCGAGGACAAAAATGTGTAGGATGAATAGCTAGTGTGGTTGATTATATTATAGTGGGAGGATGGGGAGGCTATACCCTGTTGGGCATGGATTTTCACAGATAGTAATCCCAATTGGCATGGATTTTTGAATGAAAAAATATTATTGAGAATGAGTTCTTGTAGAGAATAAACCTTGTTGGGTTTATAGATAGGTTATGGAAAAAGAGGAAGAAGAATCACTAGAGAAATTTTAACAAAACTCTTTGAGAAGGATGTTCAAAGTTTTCTTGCCAAGGGTGTTTGATGCAAGAGAATCCTTGGCCTTAGGAAATCCACATCAACCCCCGAAAAACTTGATCTCAAGTTAGTAGTTGTAAGATCAATAAGATGGAATACCCATTACTGCATAAACCATTGTTGTGGATCCCTATTTTAGAAACTACATATCCACTATTTCAGGAATAAATACAATTTAACGTAGGCAACAGATCCACATGTCTTGGAGACAGTTTTGTGACAAATCATGGGTTGAATGAGCAAGGAAGAGGATTCAATTTGACAACGTTTGGGGAACTAAACTCTCACAACTATCCATCTCCCTAACCAAAACCAAAGGACCAGAAGAAGGGTTTTAAAAGAAATCGATTAAAGGAGAAGGGGGGGTTGGTTCAATCATTGATGGGAAGATTGGGCTCTAAATGGAGAATAAAGAAGGAAATGAGTCCATTCCATAAGCTAAGAAGCATACATGTAAGGAATATCTGGAGTGTAACTAGAGGCAAATTGTTATCCAATTGAATGCAGTGTAAAGCAAGGAAGACTACGACCCTTGGATTTGACTCACATTGTACATGTTCTAAATTTTAATTGAATGAAAACATATTTATAAAATCTGTTTCATATTGATTTGATTATTTCTTTCAATTCTTCATATCATAGATAATTTCATTAAGTCCTAAAAAATCAATGAAATGTTTGTAGTTGTGTCCACTAATAGGACATCACGAGTTTTGTAGTTAAGCAGGGTGCAAGTCCTTATCGCTGCATCAAACATGGTTGATCTTTCAATGAATCCTAATGGCTCATGGAGAACCTTTGAAAGAGTCCAATAGTTCATAAGGAGTGTTCAAAAGAATCATGGTTAACCATATATGTTGTTTTGAGAAGGATTGATAATTCATAAGGAACTTTGAAAAGAACCAAAATTATTATTTTGGAGTTGTGTTGGCCTCTTTATCCTTCTTGTCTCGACCCATGGTTCAACAACAACAAAATACCAACAAGACACCAAAAGACATCAACCCAACAGAGAAATATCAGTCGACAATGCCCACGAGGAAGGAAAAGTCTCACCCAATATATCTTAATGTGTAACGACCATAACCATGCGTCCGCAGTTGGTGAGGGAATTACAATCCCTTGGCTCATGGCCAAGGCGCTCAACAGAGATAGGAGGATGGATTCTATTACTGTGTGATAGAGTTATAACCATGTTCCACAACCGATGCAGGACATAACCTTATACAAAACCACTTAACGACTGGCATAACTATGCTGTACAACCGACTCCTTACTTATAATGAACAGTGTGTGACTTCTATCATGACTTTGCATATTAATCATGAAATCATAAACAACATGTCGATGATGTAATAACATTCATTCATTCGCTAACTGGTGATATTGTGACATACATTCAACAACATCCATCCATTCGACACAGGAAGTTAATGTGGAAACCCATCTGGGAAAAACCACCAAGGTGCTCTTCATCTGGCATGAGAAATATATGTAGCACCTTGCAGTATGTGATTTGAAGACTATTCTTAATATATGTCTATTTGACTCAATATATTCTTTCTCTCATGCTCTCTATTTTATTCTTCTATCTACTCCTACTGATCTACACACAGCCTAGATCGAATCTTCTACTTTACTATCTACGCACTCAGCTGTAGATTCCTTCTACTACTAGTGGTTTTCACACTCAACAGCAAGACCCGTGGCTCAATAACCTTCTACTTCTACTAGAATCCTTTGTGATTCGACAACACTTCTACTCTTCTAACTGCGTATAACTTACCGAATGAGGCTAACCCTTATACAAAGTGTGTTCCTCCTATTTATAGTATTTACAAGACCGTGTAGGGTCGCCTGAGTGCTACTTAGTTATTATAGACTCAAGTGGCTACAAAATATATGCAATTACATTGATGATAGGAAAAAATGGCTACAAAAGTCCTGCATGACATTAACCACATCCATAACTAGCCACAAAAATGTATTTCATCCTTCTGTACTAGTCATAACTAACCGCAAAAGTGTCCTTGGTCTTCTATCGGTTCATCGTTCTATATTGTTCCACCAGTTTGTACCTGTTTCCCTTTAACTCTTCTACTTGCCTCTTCCAATGACTCAAATTTGCCTTCCTTGTCGCAACTTCTTCCTTTACCTGCTTTTCTCCATCGCATGCCCACTTTTCCTCTTCCTCTTGCATGGTGGATTCTTCCTTGTGCACTTTTCCTAGCCCAACAGGCCCCCAACACTCGCATGTGGCTCATCCCGAGCCACTAAGAAAAATGGATGTCTCCACAAAATTTAGCGCTCACAAAACTCAAGCCTTTGGCTTAGGCTGTGCGATAGGACCAACCTTGTCTTGAAATTCCTTCAAAATTTGTTGCACCTTGGCAACTTCCTCTGTTACTTCCTCCACCTTCTTGGCCAATTGTTCCACACGGTCGAAATTGATGTGTTTCAACAGTCCTGCCTCTAGTGACTATGTGATATGTTGAAGCTTGTGTTGCATAGGCTGAATAAGCCCTATAGCTCGCACTGCTTCTAATTGATGTGCAACTACTTCCTCATTCCTAGTTCACTCTTGGTCACGGAGAGCTTGGACTTCCTGCTGGAGCTACTTGATCTTAGCCATTTTTGTCACCTTCTCCTTAAGCGGTACCTTCTTCATCTCTTCCTTTGCCATGGTAATTTTCTCATTAGCTTGCTACACCTTTTCCTTGTTCTTTTCCCCAGTCTCATCCTCCATAAGAACTTCCCACATCATGGAAATGGCTTCAACTACGTCGGTATAGATTTTTTCTCCTTTGCTTATCCTTGCAATGGCTTTAGACGCTGCTTTGCTTCATTCTTCAAGAACCTCTAGAGGTGTGCTTGGTACCTTCTTTTCCTGAAGCTATTCTACTTGTTTCTTGAGTTCCATCATGATATTGGAGAGGAGTCCAACCCTGACGACTAATTCTTCATCTTCTTGACCTATTACCAGTGGGAACTCCACAATTGCGCCTTTGATGGCTTTAGCGAGTGCAAGTCTTCTTTGTTATCTGGCCTCAATTTCCTACTCCTTTTCTCTAAGGAGGGTCTTGCACATCGTCACCTTCCTTTTCTTCTTGGTCTTCTGATATGACACCACATTTTCTTTGAGGCGTACCTCGATCAAAACCGCTTTCTAGACAACATAGAATTTAGCCAACGTGAGTTTAGATAAGTCCATGTTCAACATCTCAAACTCATTGACAATATCATCGAACTCAGGCATCCCCATCTCCATTGCTCGTGCCTGGATTTCTATTTTTATCAGCGGTACCAGCTCTAGTGTTACTAACACGATACTAGGATCCATGCCGTAAGTTTCATCCTCGATAGTGGCTTTAACTTCATTTATTGCCTTTATCAACTATGTTATCTCCCAAAATAATTTATTTTAATATGAAGAATTTAATTCACACAATGAGGGATATGAATATCACTAACAATTTGAAAGCCTCTATTGTTGATAAAAATTTCACAAAGTTGTAGCTTCGGTGGCTTGGACGAGGATCAGAACATCTCATTAGCCACCGACAGACTTACAGACTACGGCTTCAACAATCAGATGAACTCTTCGACTATCAGAAGAACTAAAGACAATGTATCGACGAGATAGTCCACTAAGGAGCCAAAATGGCAGAAGACAAACCTACTACGGCTTTCGCGATCAGATGAACTCTTTAGTGATAAGAAGAACTAAAGACAATGTATCGGCGAGATAGTCCACTAAGGAGTTGAAATGGAGAAAGACAAACTTACTACGGGATCGATGATCAGATGAACATTTTGGTGATCAAAAGAAGTAAGGGCTATTTATTGGTGAGATAGTCCACTAAGGAGCTGAAACAGTGGAAGACAAATGGATAATGCCTCCGATCAATCAATAGAAAATCATTGGTGAGGTTAGAACTAAGCATCTCCGCAGTGTTGGCAGCATAGAGAACTAAAGCTCTGATTCAAACTTCTATCGACCTCCGGTAGCGATGAAATTAGTTCAAAACTTGAAAACACTAACCATCGGCGAGATAGTCCACTAAGGAACTGAAACAATGAAAGACAGACTTACTACGGGTTCCGTGATCAGGTGAACATTTCAGCGATCGAAAGAAGTAAGGGCTACGTATCAGTGAGATAGTCTACTAAGAAGCCAAAACGATGGAAGACAAATAGACAAGGCCTCTGATCAATCAACAGAAAATCATCGGCGAGGTTAAAGCTAAGCATCTCCACAGTGTCAGCGGCATAGAGAACTAAAGCTCTGATTCAAACTTCTATTGACCTTTGATAGTGATGAAATCAGTTCAAAACTTGAAAACACTAAGCCATCGGCAAGCTAGTCCACTAAGGAGCTGCAACGGTGGGAGACAGACTGACTACGGGTTCCGAGACAATACAGACTCATCGGCGAATGGAAGAACTAAGGGCTACAGATCAGCGAGGTAAAGCTAAGTAGCTTCGCAATGTCGACGAGGTGACGGATAAGACTCCTGATCAATCACAAAAATCATTCCTAATAATAGTTACGTGCATCGGCGAAAAACAAGACTTTCCATTGGGGACGTAGAGGACTAATGCCCAGATTCCCTTTGACAAACGACTTCCAATAGCAATGAAACTAGGTCGTTTCACCTCCAAGATAGTGGCAGCATTTCAGTCTAGGGCACCGATGTGCTAGAAGACAGAGCTTCCAATCAGTGACCATGACAGAAATGTAGAAATATCTAGCAGATTAAACAAGGAAGGTCACTTCAGTTAAACACCGAGACACTGGCTGTTGGCAGCGATTTCACACTGAACCAGCAGTGGTGATTATCAGGGACCACTTCAATTATTAAAATTTTGCTCAGTGAACTAGATCTTCACAATAGATAGACAAATAGTTAGCAAGGGTTTGAAACCCTAATCTAAAAAAACTAGCACTTCTGAGTATTTTTTGTGTAAATAGATTGAAGGTTCAAGATCTGTGATTTTTGCAGAAGGCTATAAAGCCCATGACTGATTTTATAATAAAGGTTCAAATTTGGGGATTTATGAGCAAATAATGCTTTCAATCTTCTCATTTTATTT
Source organism: Pseudotsuga menziesii (assembly GCA_001517045.1). Classification (NCBI taxonomy): domain Eukaryota; kingdom Viridiplantae; phylum Streptophyta; class Pinopsida; order Pinales; family Pinaceae; genus Pseudotsuga; species Pseudotsuga menziesii. The sequence goes on along the minus strand of LPNX010875448.1, from coordinate 13,884 downwards.
ATTAAGGATATAAGCTCTTTTGTTCTGATCTGTTCAGCCGTCATCTCTTTCTTTACTGTATTTATGCCTGAATGTGCATCTAGGTCATTTTTAGATTTATTAAGAAGCTGATAGTTTTCATCCTGTTGGTTTATAAGTGATATTTGATTTATAAATACCATCCTCAGTAGGATTTAGCCATTTATATGCATGTGTTATGTGTGTAAGTCTTCCAGCTTGGTGAGTTCTCCATCCTTGCACCTTATTGTCGAACTTCTAAGCAAATTGCAACTAAAAGACTTATAAATGAGTGATTTTTATGCATGCCTTGAGAGTGGAAAGGTTACATAGGTCGACTGACTTAACCCATATCTGAAAACCCCAAAAAATGTTGTAAGTTACCAGGCATCCTCGAGCTACAACCTAGAGGAGTTTCTTGGAATGATAACAAAGTGGTGCTGTTGCTGGGGAGAGGAGATTGAAGCTCAAATTCCCTAGGAGATGACATAGATCCATGCTTTGATGATAGACAAAGCTTGGACATTATTATGGTTGTAATCATATATCTAGTGACTCCATTGATATAAGGTGGCTTCAAGAAGACCAAGTACTAGAGCAAACCCAAAGGGGCCACCATTAACACTGATTTCAGATCCAAAAGAAATTTTGAGGAAAGTTAGGGGTTTACTAAGACAGACCAGCAGTACTGCACAAAAATCTACATCAGGTATTTCACCAAATATTTATATTATTATTTCTTCTGCTAAAACTCTTAATTCCCAGGAATTTTTAGATATAACAGAAAAATCTAGGGGTTGGGCATCTTCAAGCACTGCTACTTGTGAAGATCCAATCCCTAGTGACTCCACTGGGATAAGTATACCACCACTTTATCAGCAATTATTTCATCAGTCCTGCCTTCCATAACCCTGTCCACACCCATTTCCAATATGATTTCCCCTTAATTGACCAAGATGGAAAGGATCCTGGTATCTAGGTATGTGCCCTTAATTCTGCCAAATCCTCTCACAGCCATGCCTACTGGGGATTATTTCAAGTTAATGCCTAAGTTTACAGGGGAAGGGGATTTCACTGCTGAAGAACAACTAGAGGCATTTTATAGCTATGCTGAAAATATTAACATAGAACAAGAAGATGTATGGACTAGGGTGTTTATGCAAAGCCTAGATGGCCAGGCTAGGAAGTGGTTTAAGGAACTGCCTACCGGATCAATGGCAGGCATAGAGGCCCTGGATGACATTTTCCTAAAGCATTGGGGAAAAAGGAGGGACCACCTGTACTATATCATAGAATTAAGCAACCTGAAAAGAGAAAATGGTGAGTCTGTCTCCAACTTTACCAAGAGATTCAAAAACATGTATAGCAAGATCCCCACGGAGATTAAGCCCATCGGTACCTTAGCTATGATAACTTATGCAAATTCCTTTGACTCTGACTTCTGCTGACTTATTAGAGAAAGGAGGTTTGTCTCCTTATCACTCATGCATGATGCTGCCCTAGAGGTAGACTAAAACATTCTGGCATCTCAGAAGGTCAAATGGAAGGGAGACAGGAGAAAGAAGCCAGCAGACTATAGTGGGGCTTCTGCATCAGAGAATAAGATTGAAAAAATAAACAAATGTTTAGATAAACTGACTGCTAAAATTTCTAAATTGAAGGACCAAGGACATCTGCCGATGAGGGGTAAGGGGCTAAGTGACTTCGCTCCTCGAAACCCAAATTGTTTTCCTTATTGAAGAGGAAACCCCCCAGTTTAGATTCTCAGAAGGGAGAGAAATCAAGGGGAAGATCATAGGATAAGAGCTCTATTTCAAAATGTTGTATTAGAAAAAGAGCCAAAATTCATTGAAGAAGAAGGAGAAGCTGAAGACAATATCCATTGCATGGAGGATGAGGTGGACTATTCTTTTCTGACACAAGAAGAATATGAGGAAGCCCTGATTTATGAGCAGATTACTAAAGAGGCTTTCTATTGGGTTGATGGTCAAGGAGGTTACCAACTGAGGTCTAGGTTGGTTTCTCCCCCCAAGAAGAATGCGGTACCTGTCAAGTAGCCTGCTGCACCTGCTAGGAAAGTTGTTGTTTTACCAAAGAAAGCGGTTGTCCCATCCAAAGCATTGCATAAACTAGTACCTTCAGCCACACCTGATCAATTCCAACTCACGAGGAAAGGTTTCCAGATAGGATGCATTATTCTTTAAACCTCGAGTTTGAAATTCAGAAATTGAAAATCCCTTTCCCTTTGATTGAGCTAATGAAGAATGATGCATTCAAAACCTCCATTTTAAATTCCCTTCAGCCCAAGGTGCACATTGAAACTGGCTTTGTGAACCTGCAAGATGACATGCCTGTTGTAACCCTGGGCCCCATGATTGAAGACCTAAAGGACTCCCGCCCACCATTCTATATATCCTTGAACATCCATGATAAAATCCTCCATAACTATCTGCTGAATTCAGGAGCCTCTCATAACCTAATGCCACTGTTATGGATGATATTGGCCTCATCATTACCAAGCCCTACCATGATTTATTCTCCTTTGGCTCCACGAAGGTAAAGTGCTTGGGTCTCATCAAATATCTCATTGTGAACTTAATGCAGCTACCTTTGAAAAGTGTAATGATGGACATTGTAGTGGTTGATATTCCACCAAAATTCGGCCTCTTGCTATCTTGGTCATGGAGCAAAAGGCTACGCAACACCCTTCAGATGGATCTCACATACACCACCATTCCCATGTTCAGAGGAGAAACTAAGAGACTGTACAGGGAAAATCAGCTAGTGTACATTATAAGCAAGGAGAGCCACTCAGTAAATCACCCCATCTACACGGTGGACACCGATTTTGGGTCTTGCATTTTGCAAATAGATGATAATCAGTAGACATTAGTTCAGCTCACTAAGCCTACCCGTCAGCAACCCAAAGAAGTCACGACAGTGATCTGGACCATGTATTTCGATGGGGCTAGCGCTCAAAGCTCAGTAGGTGCAGGCATAGTCATGATCTCCCCATCTAAGGAAAACATTCATCTATATTATAAGTTCGATATCAAAACCAAAAAACGTAGCAGAATATGAAGCCTTGCTGCTAGGAGTTAAAGAGGCCAAGGAGATGGGGATCATGTGCATGAAAATGTTTGGAGACGCAGACCTCATCATACAGCAAGTCAACAACACTTGTCAGACAAAAAATATTAGATTGAAGGCCTACAGGGACGAGGTATTTAAACTCAGATACTCCTTTATGTTTTTTGAACTATCATATATTCCTAGGGATTTGAATAACCTAGCTGATTCCCTAGCCGTCTTTGCAAGTCTATTCATTCCTTCTTTACCCCCTAAGCTCAGCTATGATGTTCAGGTCAAGTATAGACCCTCTCTGCTAGACAATGTAAAATTTTGGAGGGTGTTTGAAAATGATGAGGAGCTTAGTAAATTCCTTCAGTTAGTAGATGAATTCTCTGACATACACATAGACCAGGAAAACCTTAACATGGAGGAATCCAAGCAGCTCAAGTTAAAAGATAAAGTGACTGAGCACAATATTGTCCAATTGCCTAGCAACTACATACCCCAAGGTCTAGTACCACTGGAAGAACTATCTGATCACAATGACATCCCTCTCAAGCCTGCCAAAAAGGAGCTAGAACCTGCTATCCAAGAGCAAAACATAGGTAGCCAAAGCCATCCTAAACTGATAAATCTTTCCACTGGGTTGAATGCTGATCAAAAGTCTAAATTTTGCAGCTTGATAAAATATTTTGCTGATGTTTTTTCCTGGGAGTATAGTGACCTAAAAACTTATGACACCAATATCATCCAGCATAGAATTCCTTTGGAGAATGACACCATTCCTTCCAAACAGAAGCTAAGACCCATCAGCCCTCTCCTATTACTAGTGATTGAAAAAGAGATCCAAAAGCTCCTTAAAGCCAAGATCATAATTACCCTCAGATATTCCAAGTGGATTGCAAACCTGGTAGTAGTAAGAAAGAAAAATGGAGAAATTAGGTTGTGTGTGGACTTTACAAACCTGAACAAGTGTTCCAAAAAGACAACTATCCATTGCCCAAGATGGAACATCTACTGCAGAAAGTCTCAGGGGCCAGGGTCATGTCCTTCCTTGATGGCTTCTCTGGATACAACCAAGTTGTTGTGCACCTTGATGACCAAGAGAAGACTGCCTTTAACACCCCTTGGGGCACCTTCATGTATGCTAAAATGCCATTTGGGATAATGAATGCTGGGGATACTTATCAAAGAGCCATGGACATAGATTTTGTAGGGCTGAAAGATAAATTTGTGCTGATATATTTGGATGACTTAATAGTTTACTCTCACAACCATCATGACCACTTGTAGCATTTAAGGAAGGTATTTCTGAAGTGCAGAAGGTATGGAATATCACTGAAGCCCAAGAAGTCTCAATTTGCACTCAATGAAGGAAAGCTCCTAGGCCACATAGTCTCAGCTGAAGGTGTAAAGATCGACCCGATAAGAGTGGAGGCAATTCAACAGCTGTCAATACCAAGTTCAAAAGAGACATTCAGTCCTTTTTAAGCGAGATAAACTTTGTCAGGAGATTCATTCCAAATTTCTCCAAGCTGGTAAAGTACATAATATCCATGCTAAAAAAGGATGCAAAAATAAAGTGGACTGATCAAGAAAGAAATTATTTTCAAGACATTAAGAAATCCATCATGGGATTGTTGCCACCTTTTCACACACCTGGATCACGTGGCAGAAATCTTTAAGCCACTCGGTGTGTCCTTGGGGGCAAGTCTCGAGTCAAGGCTGCCACCTTGTTCTTGACTCCTCCTTTTAGGCTCAACTCCTAACGGAGCCAAGGGGGGTAGACCCTATTAAGTTACTAAGGATGATTTCTTAGTGTGGTGATGTTAAACTGAAATAGTTTTTTAGGAGTCTGAATATTTTAACTATAACAATTGAAGATGACAAGATACGAAAATAACACACGGAAGCACAAAGCTGATAAATAATATATATATGAAGCAAAAATGACCATTGCCTTAAGAATGGAGTCAAATCAAAGAGATCAATATGCTTGCGTGAGCTTGGAGTGAATGTTTTGCAATTGCATCTTGGTATGTTTTAAGTTAAAATTGGAGTATGAGTTGTTTAAATTAGGCTAAAAGGGGGACTCCAGATATACCCGAGAGTACTTGGAGTATGTCCAAAACAAAACCTACACGGCTACCCACAAGGAATATGTGGGATGAAATGGAGTCTCTGGGGCTATGCTCATAACACACCCATTAGGGTGTGACAGAGATCGGTGCCCCGAGGTCACTTTTCAGTAGGTTCCCACTTCCTTTGGGTATTTTACCACCGTAAAGGTTTGATCGAGGTGTTGGATTTTCACCTGATGGTTTGTTAATTGGGGAAGGTGAGTCCTAATTATGCTAGTCACCCAAGTGCTTTTGATATAGCTTGACTGATTGGATGAACCGCAGCCAAGTGCATAGCATACACACTGAAGTCTTGTAAATTTTAATAATTTTTTAAGAGATGTGTTCTTGATTAAAAGAAAAGCCTCCAAGAACCTCTTTCGATCCAAGTGGATCTCAATCGGGGAGTTGAGGAGGGGTTAATTTTAAAGCTGCTGATAAAAAAATGATAGAAAAAATAAAACAACTACACAAATCTAGTTTTCTGATTAATCCTACCACGAATCTCTTTCCCCTTTCGGGTCACTCGGGAAATCATGGGGTAAGTATTATGATTACTTTTGAAAGTAAGATATGGAATATGGAATTAACAACAAGATCAAATATACTACCCTGCAAATCAGATCAATTCTATTAAAAAGGAAATAAGCAGAAAAACGACGAAAATGGCCCCGACGTGAATCCCCCCAGGGGGGATGGGGAATGGGCTCGAAAGAGCCTATTCATAGGATGATTTTATTACAGAGGTTAAAATATCAAAGCACTGATAAAATATATCTTTCTTGGTCCTTATATAGGCTGAAACTAAGATATTACAGTTTATACAAAAAAAAAAGAGAGACCCCTGGGGGGATTTGAGCGCTCCAAAAGCCACTTTGGACAGCAGCTTCCTTTATTCTCTGTCAGACCTGTTAAATGACAGTGATAAATTTAGAATAAAAAATGCCCAAAATCACTTTAAGAGTACCTTTGGGTCAGCCTACTTTATCTCAAAAAAGTAATGAAATTAAACTAGCTAAAACGGTGAACAGGGAACCAAGGAAAGCAAGATTTCCTTGGGATCTTGGCTTGCTGTTTGTGCAGCCAATTAAAAGCACTGATATTGCAGAATATTGAAATTATTGAACAACAAATGAAACTACCTTAACAGCGAGCTATGAATTTTTCAATAAACTACTTGCGAAACTAAGGCAATTTTAGCTAGATCTCTTGAAATTGAACTTTATGTGCACAATGAAACTAAGATATAGAAATTTGAAGGGATATTTCTAATTAGATCTATGTATGCTTTTCTTGATGAGATATATCATATTTAAAAAGAAACCTTAAAGTAACAGTTTGAGGAATATTTAATAATTTTTAAAGGAGGAAGAGAGAGAAAGAGTGTTTGAAGCCTGGGAATGTTGGGCTTTGTATTCTTCTTTGGTGGAACACTGAGGGACTATGTCATTCATAAGATACTAAAGGTGAGTAATATTCAAACCATCTCAACCTCTTCTACCAGTGAGATCACCTGCAACTTGAAAACCCTTGCACAAACAGATGGTTAAAACATAGGTGCTGCCGAAGGAGACGATTGGAAAGCATGCAATTAAACTTAAAATACATACAAATCCAATAGATATGGAACAAGCAGTAGTAAGAGCATAAATCAAACTAGAATAAACTCTTACCCTAACAGGAGGGAGCTTTCTCCTTCAAGGCCAACAATTAACCAACAAAGCAATGATAAACAAAAGCAGATTATACCTCATAAGCATTTGACAATCAACATCCACACATGAAGAGCATTACACCATAGATATTTCCTCCAAAGCTTCTTTATTCCAGAATGAAAAAACAATACAGTACAAGAGCAACAGCACCTCAATCCAGTTCTAACTCTTTTGGAAGAGGAGTCTATGCCTGGATATATACAATTTACAGGCCATCTAGCCCAGGGGGGGCACAATTAGTCATGTAATCAAGTGAAATCAACTGATGGAGAGTCCATCAATGCCTGATCTGTGTCTAGCTGAGCCAGATCTGAGTCTCACTGAGTGCAACTGTCAATCGGGGGGCTGATTTGACTGACACCTCAACCTGTTGACTGAAGAATCCACCAAAAATCATCCAGTTGAGCCAAAAACGTGTTGAGGAGAGAGGGAGGGTGAAATTACTCATAAAGGATGCTCAAGATCAACTCTGGATCTGATTTGATCACCTCCTTCGATCAAGGATTTGTCATATTTAGTCAATATGCTTCAGATCTGACTGATTTCAATCAAATCGGCTGAGAATCCATTGATTTATTGATTTTGGATTTGCTCCATTATTCATCAATTTATTAATTAAAATAATCAATAATTGATTTTTGGGGCTTTCTAACCTGAGTGATGGAAGATCACTCAAAACTTAGGAAATAGTGGGTCCATGGGTTTACATGGTGCTCTTAGCTTTAAAATAAGCACCTACATGACTGGAACTGATTATTTGGCCCACTTTTATTACAGACTCAATTTTTCCAAGTAAACTATTAAAAATAGCCTAAGTTTTGGAAAAATTAAAATTTTAATAAAAAACATTGAAAAAACTAAAAAATTGAAAAATTGAAAAACACCTAGGGGGACTTAGACATGTTCATATGACTCAAAAATGATGTCTAGCATGCTTACACATTAACACATAGACTCTAATAACCTCAATAGGCCTAAATGCCAAGCCGACCACCCCAACTTTGGAGGTATGGAGTGAAAAACTTAGAAATTATCGGTTGTTTATTCAACAACCAAGAATAACCAAGGGAAAAAACACCCTAGGCTGATTGGATTGACAAATGAAGTCTAAGAGATCGAGTCTTTTATAGACACTATCATGCTAGAACATTTATTACAATTCCCCCATGGGGCATGAACATGTGATATGATACAATAAAGCTTCCTGGAAGCAAGACTAAAGGCTCTCTGAAGTCCGAACAAGTTATCCTTGTCTGGTTCACCAGGCTCACTTGATAACAAACCACTAAGTACAACTTAGGTGGTAACATTCTGGCTCCAACTGTGGGACGTGTGCTCGATCTAGTCTTTTGAGGCAAGGAGAGGATACGAGAACATTAGAATCTCTGGTTTCGTAGACCCTGTAAAATCATCTCAACTTGACAAGAAAAACCTCAGTAGCACAAGTTTTATAAAAAAAAAACCAAATGAACAATCAAGCTGATTTATTTAAAAATAATAATTGTAACTAAAAGAAGAAAAGTTTTATTATAGCTAAGTAGAAAGGCAGAAAGTAAATGCTCTCTTTCAAGGAGCTTATTTTCCTACTCTAATCATGATATAAAAAGGGTTAAGTGTAATCAGAAATCCAATGTAACCACCTAAGAATTTTATTAACATAAAAAAAAAATTCCTTGTCTTTGGTTACCAGCCAAAGTAAGGATAATTTATTCAGAAAATGCAAACCTGCATGATGATCCGGAAGGGGCGGGATGGATGGGAAATCATAGGCATGAATAATGTCGTCAAACTTCCTCCCCAACTGGTAAGTGCTTGCGTAGGCTGCTTCTATCCATGACTGGACAGGGTTGATGTACAAATTGGAATGATGAGGCAGATTGACTACACCATCATACTGATCATCGAGGATTACCGGATGATAATTCACTGTATAAGCCCCAAGAGGCTCCAAGTCATGAGGAAACTCTATATGTGAAGATGATAGTTGAGACTGATATTCTAATAACTGCATCACATCTGCCTTTTCACAACACTGCTTCTCCATGTCTTCATTATTGATACCTTCGTGCGGCTCTGCATGATATGACTCTGAATGATCATATGGATAAAATGCATGCTCCTTTTTCATATCAAAGTTTCCCAAGGCCACATGGTCCATGCTCTCTTCTTTAGATATGCCATAGATAGAAAAATCAACAAAACCATAAAAAGTTTCTGGTTCATTATTTTCCTCTTTATTCATGTCATAGACTGGATTTTCCATGAATGTCCAAGACTCTTCATCAACATATTTGTCAGGGATAAGGGAGTCTTCGTCACTTGTATCATGCTCTAAGCTATTCTTGTCCTCATTTTCATGCTAATCTTCTTCAGAGAAAAGGTCACAAGGTAGTGAACCTTCAGGACTATCATCATTATATGGAGAACATATAGGACTTCCATCATGTATATCATAGTTTTCATCATAAGTTTCACTATAAGACTCTACAATGGTTTCATCCTCAGGATTGTACTGTTTAGACGGTGATTGCTTTTCGAAACCGTAATCCATGGCCTGCTGCCAATGCTGGTTTGATAGAGGATAGGTTCGGCCTACCATGTACACATGATCAAACTTGCCTGATGTTGTTTCCTGATTACTGACATCTGCCATCCCATGTTTTATAATCTGGTTTGCTATGTAGCAAGTACTTTCTGGGTGGAATTGCTCACAAGGTCTACACCATGGAATTACTTCTTCTACCAGGTTAGTTGAGTCTAACTGGTTTGGAATCCTAGGCTCTTGCTGAGGATACTTCCTTTGATACACTTGACTTTGTTTTGGCTGAAAATTCTTAGGTCCATTATTTCTCTCCATTGTGACTATTCTGTTTTGGATTTTATTCATTTGCATAGATTGTTCTGCCCTGAATTGGTTCTGAGTAGTTATCACCTCTTCCAACATGCTAGCTATCTTTTCCATGGGGTCTTTAGAAGTTGCCTTTTCCTCTAACTCAATGGCCTTTCCCTTTTCTTTGTTGTACGAAGTGTTTCCCCTAGTGTAACCTGGAATGTTGGACTTGCCCAAAGATTGCATATTCCTTTCTATTTTCTCGACCAGATCTTGAGCAGTTTTTAGATCAATCGGATCTTTATCCCTTAATTGGTATCTCAAATCACCAGTGAAAGCTTTGATGTAGGATATCAAGATGGAGGCATCGCTTGGCTTGATGTTTCTAGGGAGATCCGCAACCACACGCCCAAACTTAGTATTAAATTCATCTATGGTTTCATTCTCCATCTTCTTTATATTATGAAGGGCAGCAAGCAAATGTCTTGGTTCTTTCTTTTCCCCCCATTTCTTCTTAAAACCCTATAGGAATTCAGTAAGAGTTTTATATGAATCATCATCTAGGTTGTAGTACCATTCTTCAGCATCATCTTCCAAGGATAAAGAAAAGAGCGTCATTTTGACATCATCATGGTCATGGGCAGCATCATTGCAATAAATCACAAGGTGCCTTTCGAACTTTCTAAGGTGAGACTTAGCAGTGATGGCATTATTGCACTCAAACTTGGGGAGCTTCTTGATCGCATCATTTGGAATATTATGAGGAGCACCTGCTATCTGAGAAAAGTCAAGGGGTTTGAAAAATTCCATCATTTCTTGATATTAGTGAACATGACTCTCTACACAAATGTGATGGATATCTGAGAGGGATTGGTCTCCTAAATCTTCAAGGTTTCTACGAGAAGTCTGCCTATTCAATCTTTCCCTAATAAACCTTTCGGGATCAGGGAGAGGATTGAATAATTATCGGCTGTTTCTTCGGGTAGAAATTCTTGAAGGGATGTTAGATAGTCGAGTCGCCAGATGGATCGAGTTTTAATTTTTATGTTTTTTAAAGACTAGATCAATCAAAAGTTTTTTATCTTTTTAGTTGTTTAGAAAAAAGTTAAGCTAAGTCGTACTCAGGAATAAAAAGATTTATCCCCGGCAACGGCGCCAAAAAGTGTTGCCACCTTTTCACACACCTGGATTATGTGGTAGAAATATTTAAGCCACTTGGTGTGTCCTTGGGGGCAAGTCTCGAGTCAAGGCTGTCACCTTGTTCTTGACTCCTCCGTTTAGGCTCAACTCCTAATGGAGCCAAGGGGGGTAGACCCTATTAAGTTACTAAGGATGATTTCTTAGTGTGGTGATTTTAAACTGAAATAGTTTTTTAGGAGTTTGAATATTTTAACTATAACAATTGAAGATGACAAGATATGAAAATAACACACGGAAGCACAAAGCTGATAAATAATATATATATATGAAGCAAAAATGACCAGTGCCTTAATAATGGAGTCAAATCAAAGAGATCAATATGCTTGCGTGTGCTTGGAGTGAATGTTTTGTGATTGCATCTTGGTATGTTTTAAGTTAAAATTGGAGTATGAGTTGTTTAAATTAGGCTAAAAGAGGGACTCCAGATATACCCGAGAGTACTTGGAGTATGTCCAAAACAAAACCTACACGGCTACCCGCAAGGAATATGTGGGATGAAATGGAGTCTCTGGGGCTATGTTCGTAATGCACCCATTAGGGTGTGACAGAGATTGGCGCCCCGAGGTCACTTTTCAGTAGGTTCCCGCTTCCTTTGTGTATTTTACCACCGTAAAGGTTTGATCGAGGTGTTGGATTTTCACCTGATGGTTTGTTAATTGGGGAAGGTGAGTCCTAATTATGCTAGTCACCCAAGTGCTTTTGATACAGCTTGACTGATCGAACGAACCACAGCCAAGTGCAGAGCATACACACTAGAGTCTTGTAAATTTTAATAAGTTTTTAAGAGATGTGTTCTTGATTAAAAGAAAAGCCTCCAAGAACCTCTTTTGATCCAAGTGGATCTCAATAGGGGAGTCGAGGAGGGGTTAATTTTAAAGCTGCTGATAAACAAATGATAGAAAAAATAAAACAACTACACAAATCTAGTTTTCTGATTAATCCTACCACGAATCTCTTTCCCCTTTCGGGTCACTCGAGAAATCGTGGGGTAAGTATTATGATTACTTTTGAAAGTAAGATATGGAATATGGAATTAAAAACAATATCAAATATACTACCCTACAAATCAGATCAATTCTAGTAAAAAGGAAATAAGCAGAAAAACGACGAAAATGGCACCGACGCGAATCCCCCCAGGGGGGATGGGGAATGGGCTCGAAAGATCCTATTCATAGGATGATTTTATTACAGAGGTTACAATATCAAAGCACTGATAAAACAGATCTTTCTTGCTCCTTATACAGGCTGAAACCAAAATATTACATTTTATACAAAAAAAAATACAAATTATGTGACAAAAGAGAGACCCCTGGGGGGATTTGAGCGCTCCAAAAGCCACTTTGGACAGCAGCTTCCTTTAAGAGTACCTTTGGGTCAGCCTACTTTATCTCAAAAAAGTAATGAAATTAAACTAGCTAAAACGGCGAACAGGGAACCAAGGAAAGCAAGATTTTCTTGGGATCTTGGCTTGCTGTTTGTGCAGACAATTAAAAGCACTGATATTGCAGAATATTAAAATTATTGAATAGCAAATGAAACTACCTTAACAGCAAGCTATGAATTTTTCAATAAACTACTTGCGAAACTAAGGCAATTTTAGCTAGATCTCTTGAATTTGAACTTTATGTGCACAATGAAACTAAGATCTAGAAATTTAAAGGGATCTTGCTAATTATATCTATGTATTATTTTCTTGATGAGATAGATTAGATTTAAAAAGAAACCTTAAAGTAACAGTTTGAGGAACGTTTAATAATTTTTAAAGGAGGAAGAGAGAGAAAGAGTGTTTGAAGCCTGGGAATGTTGGGCTTTGGATTCTGCTTTGGTGGAACACCGAGGGAATATGTCATTCATAAGATACTGAATATGAGGAAGATTCAAACCAGCTCAACCTCTTCTACCAGCGAGATCACCTGCAACTTGAAAACCCTTGCACAAACAGATGGTTAAAACATAGGTGCTGCCGAAGGAGACGATTGGAAAGCATGCAATTAAACTTAAAATACATACAAATCCAATAGATCTGGAACAAGCAGCAGTAAGAGAATAAATCAAAATAGAATAAACTCTTACCCTAACAGGAGGGAGCTCTCTCCTTCAAGGCCAACAATTAACCAGCAAAGCAATGATAAACAAAAGCAGATTATACCTCATAAGCATTTGACAATCAACATCCACACATGAAGAGCATTACACCATAGCTCTTGCCTCCAAAGCTTCTTTATTCCAGAATGAAAAAACAATACAGTACAAGAGCAACAACACCTCAATCCAGTTCTAACTCTTTTGGAAGAGGAGGCTGTGCCTGGATATATACAATTTACAGGCCATCTAGCCCAGGGGGGGCGCAATTACTGATGTAATCAAGTGAAATCAACTAATGGAGAGTCCATAAATGCCTGATCTGTGTCTAGCTGAGCCAGATCTGAGTCTCATTGAGTGCAACTGTCAATTGGGGGGCTGATCTGACTGACACCTCAACCTGTGATCCGGAAACAAGATCTTTGCTACTCTATGACGTTAAAATGAATTACATAAAGAGCATGAATGAAGCTCACACATCCATAAGAACAGAACCAAACAGCATAGACAATAGTCACATAAAGACAACAAGTTGATAACGGAGTTCGTCCAGGATGGACTACGTCTCCGGGCCTGCTTCTCAATAGGAGGGCCGATCTATAATCTCAGCATGAAGCAAAATACATGGCAATGATACAATGATACCTTGGCGACAATGTTTAGGAAGAGAACCGCTGCCCAAAACACAACAAGACTGCTTCCAGCAACTCCGAAGCCTGAAGACGGTTTAGAACGAGTATAAACACTCGTACCTTCCTCCTGCAGAGCTATGTTAGAATAATCAACCCATAGTATTTACCCACTTAGACATTATTTCATTTGTTTTGTCTTATTTGCCTAGTCCATGAGTCCCACCATGTGCAAGTTG
>LPNX010875439.1:8093-20785 GCA_001517045.1 Pseudotsuga menziesii | reverse complement strand
ACACAATATTTCAACTTCATCAGGTAAGCCCTTCGAGATATCAAATTCAACTAGGATTTTTGCAACCCGTTTATCATAAACCTGTAAGAAATCCTCCTCCATAGAGATAAACCTGCCAATTGTATTACCAATACCCTCAAGGATAGGGCGACTCCAGAGGGGAAAAGGTAAATGGGGTAACATAACCCATAAATGGCGTTTTACAATTCTTTCCCTCATTGGGTCAAAAAACGTGTGCCATTTAGCCAGGACCAAAGAACCTTTACCTATCCTCCAGATTCCATTCAATACACGGGAGCAATGTTCAGCTTCAAGAAACACAAAAACAATCCATCCATTAGCCAGTAAACTAATGGTCGACGCATAGTTGAAAAGTGGTTTCCAATTTTCATTTTCCCAGCAAACCCAGGATGCTTTGTCCATCTTACAGTATTCTAACCGGCCGATAAGTGCTCACGAACACAGGGTGGTGACCCGGTCCAAAAATACATCGTGGCCTAAAACAAACCGAAAACAGCTTTCCTGCACCTTAATACATTTTGACTTTCGCTTCCGACGAAACTGTTGTTTCAAACCAATCTCTGACATCATATAACTTCCCAAGTCAACCAAGGAGCGCACTTTTCGGTTACAGCACCCCGAGCCCGACAAAATGATCACTGTAAGGAGACAGAAATAATGTATAATAACCCTGCCATAATCACCACTCACCTGCCGATGATCCTTTTACATATGAGACCCGATAGCGAAAAAGAAACCCCAGTAAGTTTGAACTGAAGTCAAGGGTTAATCATGATACAGACAGCCACAAAAAACATGTGAAATATAACCCAACAAATCGCTAATTCAACCCATACACAACCAAAATGTAACATCCCAAGTCAACCAAAGAGTACTGACAGGATACAGCACCTTGATTCCGACAGAGTAATCACCATATGGGAAAAGGAAATAATAATATGTAATCCGCCAACCATACAAACCACATATCGATATACCCTAGTCCAAAAATCATAACCCAGAGCAAGAGACAAAATCATGTGAAATGTACCCCGACAGTGAAGGAGAAACCCCCAGTAGGGTTTGGTCTGATCATGGGTTAATCATGAAAACAGACAGCCACAACCAAAAGTCAACAAGAACCCAGAAAAATAATATGGAAAAAAGAGAAAATATCACATGCAAAGGTGGTGAAGAAAACGACGTTATATAAACCAGTTTAGCTGCAGAAAAAACGAACTTACTTCCCACTTTTTTTATAACCTTGGTTGGTACTAGTCCCCCAATTAAGGGGAGGGACTCCAAGGGAAGCAGCCAACTGGTAAACCCGCCATACCCACAAGTAGAAAAAGAAGCCGAAAAAGCAGGGTACCCACCAGGAGAGAAGAAAGTGACAGATCTCCAAAGGGAAGGAGATAGGATATACCCCAAGGCAAGTCAAACAGAATAACAAAACCAAAGAAAGCCTGTAACACCTCTGAAGAAAATAAATAAATAAAACCCTAGCCTAAACAGACAAAAAAGCAGGTGCAGTCAGCCGTTAATGAAAGCAGGTACCTGTGAGGGATACAAATAAATCTCACCGCATACCAGGAGGAGAAAAAGGGCTATGGAGCGCCCAATGAACCAGTATACCATGCCAGTCTTCCATCAAGCAGGTGCCGCTCTCCCTCCACACAGAGCTTACCCCATGACGCAATATAAAATCTTAAAGCAATATTGGAAGCCCCAACTTTGGAAAAGTCTAAAAAGAAAAACAATCTAAAAATTTAAAAAGAAACAATAAAAGTATAAAGGAAACAATATAAAGCTTAAAAAAGGAAATAATATAAAGCTTAAAAAAAGAAATAGTATAAAGAAAAATGGAAACAAATTTATAATATTTCTGGTTAATTGTGCTTTCCAGTATTAAGTGGAGTTAATGGAAAAAATTGGGAATCTTTAGTTATTGAAATAAAGATGATATACTTTGTTTTAATTTATTGAAATTTAGATTATACATTTGTGTTTAAATACAAATTGTTAAATTGTTGTTTTTGGCAAGTGTAAGAAGAAATTGTAGAATCTCTCTATAAAAATGGTGTCCATTGGCCAAAACAAAAATATATTAAAGCAATTATTATGTTTATAAAAATCATGTTAATAAAAAAAGATATAAAATATATATATTTAATAATTTAAATAAAATTATAATGCATATATTTTTATAATTTTTTGATATAGAATTTGTAATATTGAGTATTGAAGTCAAAACTTTCATTCTCTAACAATATAATTTGCAAAATTACAAAAATGTTTTAGGATTAATCATGGTAACAAGGCTTAATGTAATATAGGGGTAGCCCATAGAGTTAGATCTCCATTCCATATTACAATTACTTAAATTCTTTGAGATAAGATTATGGTGTTGTGATTCTAGAAAGTCTTAAAATGTAACATATTTAGGTCATTTATTAAGAAAATTAGGTATTTTAATTAGTAAAATGGTTTATATTAGAGTAAACAATTGTATTATAATTTTTGTTTTTATTTTTTTATTAATATTTAGAGAACATGATGAGAGTATCTCATATTTTCAATTTTCATATTAATATTTTCCATGGTAGTAAACATCTAGTTCTATGATATTAATTTTGGACAATATAAAATAACTTCCTTTATAATCATGTTAATTGCATCTTAGCTTATGTGATTAAAATGAGAAGTTGTTTATCCACCTCACTCAAGTTCAAATCTTCTTCGTGAAATGTTTTCCCTTTTTTGTGCCTTAATTTATGTTGACAAGGTACCAATAATATCACTCTTGTAAGTGTTTAAGGGTGAGACAAGATATTTCCAACTAGTACCCAAATGAGATTATCTCAACTGATTGTAGAAAAAATTTCATTCCTTTTTCTCACTACTTTTCATTCAAAAAATTGTTACTTCATTATTTCTACCAACCATACCAAACTAGTACCCCAGATTGGGTGGTATTTTGACATAAGGAAACTATGATGACATGTGGCAGGTCCTAAGGAGAGGAATGGAAAAATGACACATGTCCATCCTCCTTCTAAAAGGATTGTCATCTTGCCCCTATTAATCAATTTATAAACCAAAACAAAATTTCAGCCCAAAATCTGACGACTACCATGTCTTAAATTTGACAATACCCTGTTGGTTATTCGACAACATCAATTTAATTTGTCGTTAGTGGAATAACGTCAGATATTCAATGACAAGTCAATACTCATCGATTTTTCAATGTACTAAGCTAAAATATTCCACCACTAAGTCGTCCAATGTCTGGCGTCTGCTTGTCGAAACTCTGACTTTTCCTCATTGAAAATTTGACTTCTCCTTGTCGAATGTCGGATAGTTCTTCTGTAAAATTTTTGGATTATTCCATCAAATTAGAGGAATGGTTTGTCAAATTTTCGATGCTTTCTTGTCAGTTTTTCGATGGTATCACTTGTCAGAGCTATGGAAACCTCGTTGGACGAGGGAAAAGGTTGTTGGAAAATAGATAGGATGTGGTCGAATTTGTGATGAGTTCTCGTCGATGGTCTGATGATTTCTCTTGTCGAATCTTTGGCAACCTCATCAGACATGGCCACAATTTGTCAAAAATGCGACGAGGCATTGTATAGTTAAAAAAAATATTTTCATAGGTTGCCATAGGTAAATATTTTCAGCGAGGGTGGTTTGTAAATGTTTTTTGGTATTCTAACAAACAACAATAAGCTATACCTTATATCAGAAGTACTAACCCTCCAACTTGGGTATTTGTCAATTTTTCTTTCTTCTCAGATGTCATAGAAAATTTTTGTTCAGTCATGAATTCTACACATTGCAGAAAGTGATTATCTTAGGTTCCATTGTGTGTATTTTCCTTTTTTTGTGAGATATTGTATTCATATAGTTTCCTAGCAGCACACAGTGACTAGTTTCAATAAAAATCCACATCATTGGAAGAGTGGGATGTTACTTTTCATCATTAATACTAATGCATATCACCCAAGATGATAGATAAAGCATTTTGACAATCGTTAAACTCAACCTTAACCCTCCCCTTGTATGCTTCCCTGGTGCATCACTCAAAGGAAATCCAAATTTAAGCATTTTAGCTAATAATATATATACAAGCATTCAATTCCAAAGATGAGTACTTCTAATGACCTGAATATCATAATATAGTAGTTAAAAAAGCAACCATCATTTTGAATCAAACTTTAGTAAAAAACAAGCTGTCAACCCACTGTCTTGAAACCCTCCTGCTTAGTAATTGTATGAGTTATATAAATTCATACCAACAAACTGATTTCCATCTTTCTCAATATGTTGATTGCAGTATTATACCAAACAAAATAGATAAAATATTCCTAACTACACTGAATTTTTTGGACAACTACTTCACATAATGTATGTCAGCAAAACTTATAGACCCACGCTTCTAATGCTAGAAAAATAGAAATGTTTCCCTCTTAAATTCAAAGACAACTCGATCAAAACAAAAAAATACATTATCAGATTTAATTTTTCATATGAAAACATCAATTTTTTACAGATAAGTTCTAGTCTTACACACCCCACCATGCATAAGGACGTGCATACAGTAATAATATATCTACAAACCTTTCAAAGAAGATTATGCTATAAGTAAAACATAGCTTTCAAGAGCTCATCAGTTAACAACAAGAAACAGATAAATGATATGTTATGGTTAAATTCTCATCTCAAAGACAAACCTCTGGCAGAATGAAGAATCCAAAAATAACCTCTAAAGAATGTCGTTAGGTCTTTCCCCAAGGTTACTTTGCATGAATTATTCAACAATCATTCATTTTTTTTGCATGTCCGATGTCTGAGTTCTACCCTTTTACACTTTACAATGAGCTGAGATAATGTAATTAGTGTATTAGTTTGCAAAACAACAAAATGATTCAATCTTTGTCATGACCTTAAAATATGGATGCTTGGAAAAAGAGCACTTGATTTAGCATTTATTAAGACTTGTTCTGCCCATTCATTTCATAAAACATACAAAGATTATTGTTGAAATGATTAGGAGAGGAGCAGACCACGAATTTGATAGAAAAACTACATGCTTGTCAAATTAGTATATGTAGAAAACTTCTCCCAATTCTGTCCAAGATAGTAATTTATTTTTTCAGTGAAATAAACACCCATAATTGCACACACATGGTTTGAAAACAAAATCAGGGAAAACTATAATGTTAATTGAAATTATGATCAATCTTTTACCATATCGTTTCTGGTAGAATAAGGCTTTCAAATTAATCACCAACATTTTTTCACGCACAAATTTACATAAGAAAAGTGTAAAATAGACCACCACTTCAAAAAAAAAGGAACAAGGAACAAGAAAAAACACACTAATAATGAACAAAGATTTGTACTAATTAAAAGAACAAGAAAAAATAGAAAAGTTCTTTAAAACACTATATATTTCTTTAGATAGAAATCAACAAATATGAATAATTTCAAGTTTCAACATTGAAATTGATATAAATGGTATCAGAAGGTTGTACAAATAGAGAAGAACCTCCCTTGAAACAAAAGTATGAAGAAAAAAACATGATATTGTATCCTTAGCAGCCAACTAAGCACTACTCAATTTAATACCATTCAGGTCTACAGATACATCAAAAAGTCCAGTAGCATAATTGTGCCCATAGATTCGAGTATTTCCCATAGACTTGATCAGTACCCATGATTTTATTGACAAATTCATAGCTCAAAGTGCTCCATGCATATTAACAATACGTTTGAGACATCTATTTAGCAAATTTAATTTGAAGAGATGAAACCATAAAATTAAATCAATATCATCACACCAGCTAGAGAGCTTAGAAAGCATCGAGAAAATTGCAAGATATTATGTTATAGATGCACAAACAAAAAAGTAACCCAAATAATTAGTGCTATGATGTTAATTTAATCGCCCCTCCATTTAAATCAATATCATCACACCATCTAGAGACCTTAGAAAGCACAAAGAAAATTGCAAGATATTATACTATAGAAGTACAAACAAAACATTAACCCAAATAATCGGTGCTATGCTATGAAAGGTCACTGAGTACTCGACCAAAAGGAAGATACAGAGGAAATCATAAACAAAAATGATATCTTCCCATACTTGCAAGTTAAATTTTTGGAGGCATAATACAATATCAATGACATAGAACTAGGATTAACACAAATAAACATCAAACATTTCAACAAATGATAGTGACAATCAATTTCCACTATATTCTATTTAATATATGTTCTCGTAGAGAGTGTTGCAAAAGTAGAACTTAAACTTTACTGCATAGTTTATATATTCTATTTTCTAAGAAGTTGTTCTCTTGGAGTAGTCTTTACATGGTTTTGTAAGGTTGCTATGGTAGATGGTCCTTGTCTTGCTGAAATGCCATGTGAAACCATCGACCTATATCCAAACAATTTCTATCCAATGAATAGGTTTGATAAAAGGGAATTACATACCCCATAGGAAATTCATTCCCAAGACACGTGCAACTCTTCACTCCTAGACCACATGCTTACCAACCTCTAGTTTGCAACAAGCAATAGATCACATCTAATTAGTGGCTAGTCCAAGCACTTTGTGATTAAGAATTGAGTGGGTCAACAATGGCCAAGCTTACACACGACATCTGAAATAATCCAGCACCTTTAGCAATCACTTCAATGGTTCAAGCACAAAGATTGAACAATGCTTCAAGGAAATTTGTTTTTCTAGTCATGTGACTAGAGGAAAGAGTAGCGCATGCCAATCAAGGATCCAAGACAAAAGAAGTAGCTCAACAAATTATTGGAATGCTAATCCAAGTTTTTCCAGGATGCACGTGGATGCTCTAAACTACATAGTTAAGCACTTTGTCAAACTACAACAAGATCTTGGTCTAACAAACAAGGCACTACGCAAAAATTAGTCATTGGAAAATAAAGCAATCAAACGATAAATTCAAGATTTAGTGGGAAAGGGCCACATTCAACCTAGATTGTCACCTTGTGGACCAACCATTGTTTTGGATTCAAAGAAATATGGAACAGAAAGAATGTGTGGATAATTAGCTTTTGAATAGAACCACCATTGAGAACCGATATCCATTTTTGCTGACTGATGACCTCATAAGTCAAGCTCAAAGAGCCAAACATTTTAACAAGTTTGATGTGAAGTATGGTGCCAATAGATCCATATCAAACCAGAAGCTATGTGGAAAACAACTTTTAAGAACACCAAGGATTGTTTGAATAGTTCCTGATGCATTTTGGTCTTACTAATGCCCCTGCAAAATTCATGAGGATGATGAACAAGTACTTGTTGAATCATTCAGTCATTTGTGATACTCGTTTTAGTAAAACCTTGGAGAACCACTTGGAGAAAGTATTCTCAACATTAAACAAAGGGAAGCTACTTCTAAATATGCAAAGGTGTACATTCAAACAGAAAAAAATCATGGTATCGTGAATTCCATATGAGCCAAGATGGACACAAAATTAATACGACAAATATTTCAGCCATTATCAATTGACCATCATCAAAGAACATCCATGACATGTCAATATTTATGGGAATGAGCAATTATTTTAGGAAATTCATTGCATAAATTGCTTCCACGTATCACAGTTCTTACCAAAAAACCTTTGGCTACCTTCCAACATGATGTTGGATACAGAGGCCACAGAGACTAGTTAAAAATTCAGAAATATATACTAAAACAAATTACAATATTGAAAATACAATTCTGTCCTACCTCAGTCTGCAAACCTAAAGTAAAAACATATGGATTCTAGCTCTAAATACATATAGCAGCCACATATCACTGAAAAACACATATTTATGATAAATCTTCTGATAATAGCCCAATAACAAGCATAGTTTGACACGTTCACTAAAAAACACCCAATATACCATAGATGTATTGAAAAGCAATCCAATAAACCATAGATCTACTCTCAAACAGCTAAAAATGCTCAAATCATGATAGATCTACTCTAACAGCTAAAAAACAATCAAATTTGTGCTCAAACAATTGAAAAACAATCAAATTTGCTAACACTCAGCACCAAAACAACTAGTTTCTCCTTGGATATGCTAAAAATAATAGTAGCTAAAACATAAAAATATGTAATTTTGGGCAACCATTCAGGTAAAAACAAATCCAATATGCTCCCAAACCATCTAATGTGTCAATCAATAAAAAATATCACTGATATACATTAAGAATTTTATCTAACTACTGGTCTATACATTCCAATTTTGGCTTGGCAGCTGTAATTTTAGTTCCATTCAATTCAATTTTTAAATAAAAATCATCATGTAACATCCATATTGTTCCACATAATCATACGACTACATAATCATATGGATTGGATTTTTTGTCTACTCCATACAAAATCATACAACTTCGTAGGTTGTACAACAGCTGATTGAAATCATTGTACAATGGCTAAGATAGGTTGTACAGTTATTGTACTTTCATAAATATGAATCCATCTGATTCATTTCCCTTTTTATTGGAACCTCAATCTATATGGTTCCATAAAAAAAATTGGCTTTGCTTCAAAATTAAAAAAGAAACAATTCCTAGTTTCGGCAAAACCCTTTTGGCTCTTCAATGTGCTACACTAGCAATCCCTCGATTTGTATTTTCCAGCAACAATACCTAGGTATTCACACTCTCATAGACTATGTGGCTCTATCTAAGCTCTGATAACATATACACAGAAATCAAGCACATACAGAAACCAAGATTAACTTGGAAGAGATATATGTATTGTAATGCATGAATGAAGAAGCAAAAGATTTCTTATAAAGGGTTCCAATTGAGTCGAGTCAATCCACTTTATGAATTTAGAATTAACAAAGAAAGACAATAAAGTGAAATAGGGATCAAAATCATAAAATAAATTTATTAATGCCAATTTCTAACAACTAATTGACCATTATGATATGAGATTTACTTTAACACTCCAAATCCATAGCTAGCAAACCAATTTCCATCAAAGCTTTGTGCACGGCATAGTTCAGTTTCTCACCCTATTACCATCTCAAGTATCCAAAAATCCATCATGATAATCTTCCCTACATCCTCAAATGTTAGAGATTTGTGAAAATTATCACAAGCATCCAATATCATACAAAACTAGCCCTCTAGGTCCTATGCTCTCCCCAAATGAGATTGTCAGACATTATATTAGCCCTTTCTTTACAAACAATGACTCACTGAGTTCTTCTTCCTCTTCTCATTCTACTTCTATATCTGAAGTGACTTGACATCTATATTTTACGTTTAACATGGGTATTACTTTGTATCTGTATTATTTTTTTACACTATTGTATACATTCTTGGAATTTTTATTTTGTAGATTAGGGTTAGGATTTTTTATTTTGTAGATTCTTGGATTCATCTATATTCTTGACAAGATGAATGAATTAATGTTGAGGGTTTAGTAAAGTTTCTTAAGGTCCAAATGAAAACATCAACCAAGGTTGTTTCAATAGCTCATGTACCTCCTTTTCCTATTCAAAGCACCGATGGGAACTTGCCACTGGGGAACTTGTTTTGTAAATATTACCCAAGCAAACAGAAATCAATGCAATCAATGTATTTATTTGCGTTCAACAACAATATAAAGAAAACAGTGAAGAGAATATGAAAGAATATTAATATCTGAAAGAATCTCAATCAAACTAGGGTAAAGGTGATCTCGAAGGCGAGCTTAATATCTCTTATTTCAAAAGATGAAATGATGAAAATTTTAAATTATGGATTAAAATTTAGTTGATTTATATGTAATTATTTTGTTATTAGTCTACATTTTGTGGGATTGTGAGAGTTTTAGATGTTTAATTGTCATTGAAAAATATTTGAATGAATGGGTACTTGAATTGATTTCAAGATGCTAAGAATATGGAATTTCAAAACTAATTTACGACTTTTTGAAATTAACTTTAGTTAACTAAGAATAAACAAAATACTAGTTTGAAACATACAATTCTATGTCATGTTTAGAAATGAACATAACATTTGGTTAATCAAAGAATTGAAAACATATTGTCCTATGATATGGCATGTATTTACGAATGAATAGAACATTGGTTGAGTAAAAGTTGATTTTAAATATATAATTCCATACCAAGAAGAAATTCTATTTCATATACCAAAATTTCATACCAATAGTCATTGCTTAAGTAATGGATATGTTCCCATAGTACAAGCACTGTGGAAAATCATTGTAAATAAATGATGGCCACCCATCAATCACATAGGTGATATCAATGGAAATTGTTTATGTGGTGGAAAAGTTTAAATTATTAGGACTTATATATCCATGTTATAAACAAACAAATTCAAACAAATTTCTAATATGACACTCGTATAGTTTGATGAAATGAAAACAACCTCCTATTATTTATGGAGATAGTTTAACCAAATCAAACATATAACAGTATTACAACATACATACATGTTTTGTATGTTGTAATCTCATTTGAATAATTTTTAAAAGGTAACACTTAAAGAGTGGTTCAAGCTTTTTCATGCAAACAACTTCTTAAGTACAATTTATAAAAAAACCTCTTGATTTTATGAAAATAGCTTCAACAAATGAAATATATCATGATTTTACACCTCCTCCGTCCACCTCCTCCCTTATCCTCCTCCTACACCCCCCAAACCCTCCTCGTCCTCTCTCTCTCCTCCATCCCCTCCCTTCTCCTCCTCCTCCTTTCCTTCGTCTCCTGCATCTTAATTGTATATGTCCTCTCATCTCTTCGACATTATGTGTGTTGCAAATTCATTCCCCGACGTGAAATGGCAGTGGAAGTCATCAAAACTAGTAGAACCAACATTGCATGTGTATTGTAAAAATTTATGGGAATGGAAATATGCGAGAAATTACCAAATAATATGTGATGAATTTATTTGATCATTTTACACTCATATCCATGACAATCATACTCCATCCATGTCTAAAGCAACCTTATATGTGATAGAAAACATTTGTGATTGGTATCATACTAAGAAACACAATTATCTATGAATATATTGTGGATATGAACCTCCAAACATATTTCCACTCTATGTTATTGACTAGATAGTGCTATTGGAGATTGCATATGAAGATTACGTAAATAGAGTGGGATCCATTCTGGAAAATAATAATAAATCCACATACCCCCCTTTGCTTCTAATTGTTGGCAACTATGTGATAGAGTTTTCCAGAAAGATGGAGAAGGAATTTCCATCTCTCAAAAATATTCATTTTGGAAAAAAACTATTTAAGAGACAAGATATTGAACTAGTAGTATATATACATTTCCAATTATTAATTTTTTTTCTTATACTCATGAAAGAAATGCAGAAGAAGAGGTCTATCGAAATCCCGGCAAAACTCTAGAATAAGTGTCATGTAAGTTGAGCAGAGGAGAATATCGTACAATCAAATCCTTTAAGTTAAAATTCAAAAAAGGAACCTATGAGGAGGGCACAAAAGGATGATTCATGATGAAAAGTGATAAAGAACAAAGAAAAAAAGTGCAAGAAGAAAAGGATAATTCAAATAGGGTGCTAGAAGAAGCAACCAAAAATGTTGAAGAAGAGATCAAAAAGAAAAAGAACTTAAGATGAATAAATTAATGTTGAGGTTTTAGTAAATGTTCTTAAAGGACCAATGAAAACATCAACCAAGGTTTTTTCACCAGCTCATGTACCTCCTTTTCCTAATCAAACCGTTGATGTGAACTTGCCACTGGGGGGATTTGTTTTGTAAAAATTACCCCAAGTAAAGAGAAATCAATGTAAAAAATGTATTTATTTCTGTTCAGCAACAATATAAAGGAAATAGTGAAGAGAATATGAAAGAAGATTAATATATTAAAGAACCTTAGTCAAAATGGGGTGAAGGTGATCACTAAGGTGAGCTTAATATCGCTTGTTTCAAAAGATGAAATGATGAACTTTTTAAATTATGGATTAAACTTTAATTGATTTATATATAATTATTTTGTTATTAGTCTACATTTTGTGGGATTTTAAGAGTTTTATATGTTTAATTGTCATTGAAAAATATTTGAATAAATGGGTACTTGAATTGATTTCAATATGCTAAGAATATGGATTTTCAAAACTAATTTATGACTTTTTGAAATTAACTTTAGTTAAGTAAGAATAAACAAAATACTAGTTTGAAACATACAATTCTATGTCATGTTTAGAAATGAACATAAAATTGGTTAATCAAAGAATTGGAAACATATTGTCCTATGATATTCCATGTATTTAGGAATGAATATAATATTGGTTGAGTCAAAGTTGATTTTAAATATATAATTCCATACCAAGAAGAAAGTCTATTTCATATACCAAAATTTCATACCAATAGTCATTGGTAAAGTAATGGATATGTTCCCATAGTACAAGCACTATGTAAAATCATTTTAAATAAATGATAGCCACCCATAAATAACATAGGTTATATCAATGGGAATTGGTTAAGCGGTGGAAAATATTAATTGATTAGGACTTATATATCCATGCTATAAACAAACAAATTCAAACAACTTCCTAATATGACACTTGTATAGTTTGAGAAAATCAAAACAACCTCCTATTTATTATAGAGATATTCTGACCAAATAAAACATATATGGTATTACAAAATACATTTTTTGT
>LPNX010875433.1:671541-733398 GCA_001517045.1 Pseudotsuga menziesii | reverse complement strand
TTGGATAAGGTAATAAATAAATATTAAATAAAAGGATTAAAGTCAATTGAATTAAAAGTTATGGTTGGGAAGTGACCAACCAACACCTTGCAAAATTAATTCAATATTTAAATTTGTCCAAGTCAACTTAAATTAATTCAAATCAACCCAAGTCCAAATTGAGGGCTCAAATGGTAGATGGAAGGTGGATGGGGGTTGGATAGAATTGATGATAAAGATAGGGGTAGTAATGGGGGAGGTTGGAGAAGATGGAGATAAAAGGGAGAAAGGAGGGAGGAGAAGGGGGGATTCTTATGCTTAGTTTTTTTTGGAGAGTTTGGGAGAGAAAGCTGCAAAGAAGGATTTCTTGTTGGAGATTTTGAAGGGATACAACAGCTGGGGGCCTTGTACTCGGTTTGGGCTCGGGGGTCCAAAGGGGTACCTTTGGAGCTGGGTGGTCGGCGAGACCTCGCCAGTTGGCAGGGTGGCAAAACTGGTTCGGGCTGGTTGAGTTTCAGAGCTTGGGAAGGACTTTTGGCTGTAGGGAAAAGCAAGGAGAAACGGCAAGCAAGGACATCAACAACGGTGGATCTACTAGCTATCTACAGGTATTTTCCCGCATTTTATATGGCAATTCTGTTTATTTAAATATTAAAGGTTTATATGTTGTGATCATCCTTGCTACCTGCATAATTAAAACAGTAAATTGTTAGAATAGATAAAATAACATTTTGATTATCAAACTGTATATGTATATATATATAGTTAAATTCTTGACTGTAAATAAATCCTAAGAGAGACCCAGTAGGGGCTCTACATAGGGGTCAACTTTGCAAAATCCTCGATCAAGAATTTGTGGCTAGTGTTCCCACATGGAAACTTCCCAAACACATTGGGAGGACCTCCAGAAATCTAGTTTTGTTTCACGGTTGGAATTCTATTCCTCAGCTAGGGGTTCAACAAGTGTCCCTAAAAGCCTCTAGGAAGTGATATTCAACATTCCATAGAATGATGACCGTGGTTAGGATCGACGAATCATCAACTCTGTTTGATTGAAGACATTGGGATAGTTCCATGGGTTCCCCTCTCCTCTGGTTCCATGGCCCAATGATTATCTGTTAGGTAGATTTTGGAAACTAGGGTTTTGCTCAGTAAGGGAATGTGCAATTTTTGCACATAGGGTCAAATTTGCAAATTCCTCGAACGAGAACTTGTGTCTAGCATTCCCATGTGGAACCTACCTAAACACACTTGTAGGACCTCCCGAAACCCATTTTTGTTGCACAATTGGAATTGTATACCCTAGTTAGGGATTCAACAAGTGTCCCTAAAAGCCACTAAGAGGTGAGCTTCAACGAGCAATAGAATGATGAGTGTGGTTCAGATCGATGAACCATCGATCCGCTGGATTAAGGACATCAATATAGTGAAATGGGTACCCCTCTCCTCTGGTTCCATGGCCCAAGGATCATATTTTAGGTCAATTTTGGAAACTAGGGTTTTTCTTAGTAAGGGAATGTGAAATTTTTGCAGATAGGGGTCAACTTTGCAAATTCCTCGATCAAGAAATTGTGGCTAGCGTTCCCACCTGGAAAGTACCTAAACACACTTGTAGGACCTCCCAAAACCCATTTTTGTTGCCCATTTGGAATTATATGCCTCAAGTAGGGATTCAGTAGGTGCTCATGAAATCCTCTAGGAGGTGAGCTTCAATGTGCCATAGAATGATGATCATGGATCAGATTGATGAACCGCCAAATTTGTTGGATTCAGTACATCAGGATAGTGCTGTGGGTGCCCCTATCCTCTAGTTCCATGCCCCATCGATCATATTTTAGGTTTATTTTGGAAACTATGGTTTTACTCAGTAAGGGAATGTGTAATTTTTGCAGATAGGGATAATATTTTCAAATTAATCAACTGAGAAATTGTGGCTATAATTCCCATGTGGAACCTACCAAAACACATTTTTAGGACCTTTTAGAACCCATTTTTGTTGCATGGTTCTAATTCTATGCCCCGGATAGGGATTCAACTGGTGTCCCTAAAATCCTTTAGGAGGTGAGCTTCAACGTTCCATAGAATAATGACCATGGCTCGGATCGATGAATTTTCAACTTTGTTGGGTTCTAGACATCAAGATAGTGATAAGGGTTCCCTTCTCCTATGGTTCCACAGTCCATCGATCGCCTTATAGGACAATTTTGGAAACTAGGGTTTTTCTCAGTAAGGGTCTGTGCATTTTTTGCACAAAAGGGTCAACTTTACAAAATTTTGATTTTGATTCTAGAATTAGACATTCAAAGAGTGGCACTCAAACCTACCACATTGAACCCTTAATATATTGATATGTCCTTAGTGTGCCACATCATTTGACATGACCTTAATGTTCCACTATATTTTCATTTTGAGCAATTAATGTTTTTTTTAAGAATTCAAAGTTTCAAATAAAAAATGGAAGTGATGTTTCATTGATGATATCCCTCTGATCCTTGCTATATCTGTCACTTTCCTTGACTTGTACTTGTGGTTTCTTAGGATCCACTTGCAAAAATATCTTTCCAGGCTTGCTAATCTCTTTCATTTGAATTTGACAAGTACTCAAATCATTTGTAAATGTTTTTGGGGTGTACAGTTATTCATACACATGATTTCTTTGTGTTTTTTATCATGCATGACCTATATGTGTTTTTTTTGTAGATGATATATGTGCATCCCATATATTATTTAGATGAAATTCATCATGCCAAATGCCAATTTCATTTATGTGGGCCACACAGCTGCATCACTTAGGTGTGTCAACTATGTGCATCCTTTAAATGTTTTTTAGGTTCTTATGTGGGTAAGGTGCTTATGTGTTCCACTTAGTTGGGTCAGTTTCTTAGGTGTGTTGGGTGCTTATGTGTGTTAGGTATGTTTCAAAGTGACTTAGGTATTTATGGTTAGGATCATTAGTAGGTTATGCGTTGTGGGTTTTGGGGGTAATGGGTTAGTCATAAATGGGGTTAAAGTTATATAGATTAGTGTTTCATACTATGTTCCATCTATGTGCATCCTTTGATATGTCCAACGGGTGCTTATGTAGGTTAGGTTTTGATGTGCATGAGTTAGATTGGTGTGTTCCGTATGTGTGTCACTTGAGTACATTGGGTTCTTATGTGACTGAGGTGAAACATAAGATACATTAGGTGGTTAGGGTTAACAGTGTTAGTGTGTTATGATAAAAAGGGTTTGAGTGTAGTTGGTGAGTTTTGAATGGGGATTTTGATAAAGGGATTGATACTTAGTTGTATTAGTTTCTTATTTTGTAGGTTAAGTGTGTTAGTAGATTGTGTGGATTAGGTGCATCACTCACATGATTTCACATGCAATTTCATATAATTTGATTGTGGTCAAGAACATGTTGTAAATGTGCATGGTTGTGAATACAATCTAACATTGTTAGTTTAACATTGTACATGTAATTGGATCATAGTCAAGAACAATGTAAATGTACATTGTTGTGCATTATTGTCATTACGTAGTGTTGTAATTGTGCATTATTCTCAACATTATAA
This sequence comes from Pseudotsuga menziesii, assembly GCA_001517045.1. Classification (NCBI taxonomy): domain Eukaryota; kingdom Viridiplantae; phylum Streptophyta; class Pinopsida; order Pinales; family Pinaceae; genus Pseudotsuga; species Pseudotsuga menziesii. Next base: position 729,862 of record LPNX010875433.1, on the reverse strand, counting down.
CTGATATCTCCAAGCAATTATCCAAGCTATCAAAAATTGGGAACATTACTCATAGAAACATTATTGGGCACAGATGTATGATCACACATAATACTTAGCTGTGAAGATGTCAAGAGTCAATATGAAGTATATATTATATCATGGAATCTATAATACAAAAATAGATGGCCCTTAGATGGCATGTCAATATACATGTATCAAAAACATCAATGATGTACATGTAAACAAAAGTACATGTGTCCTAGACCACACATCAAAACTCTAAATTCCTATTGTAAACACAAGTACATATCTCTCCTAGACTAACACATCAAAACTATAACTTCCTCTTGTTTTTTCTTGAGTGTGATGCATGTTACCTTTGTCCACGACCACTATGAATATCTGGCAAATGCAATTCAATGATCATATTTCTTGATTTGGTAATTGAACTAATACTGAAGCACTAACAGACTTAAAAAATAAAAAATAGGACTCAATTACTTATAACAAACACTCAATGAATCACCACTGAATCCATCTGGGGTATATATTCCTATGGTGTCCTCCTTACTGAAAGCCTCTTTGTAATGGTGGTCTGGGAATAAAATATACTATATCAATTATCTCAACAATTATCAACATGTATGCATGAGAAAGTACTAACCAATATTGTAATTAATGAACATCTCGCCAAAAAATATGCTCTAGGATAGGAGACTAGGTTTCTTCTATAGCAAGAGGAGTCATAGGTTGAACATGGACCTCAATTGCGTGCACTAATGGACTAGAGTCAGGCTACGGTCACCAATGCTAAAATAGGTAGACAACATGCATGTGCATACACAATAAAAATGAACTGTACATGTACAAATATTCAAGTAGATACCTTTGTGTGACTTATTCCCATTGTAGATGCACTATTAATGACAACATCAACAACCCCGCTAAGTTCCATCATTAAGGACTCTCCATTCTAATGTTGTAAACATGAAAAAAAACATTAAGAAAAACAAGTTGTGGAGTGAATTGAAAGCTAACCAACAATTGTCATCAAAGGCTATGTGTACATTGCCGTGGAATCCATAGGTCCACAATCATGGGCACCTGCTCTTTTTACGGAAGAAGGCCATCTGGTGTAGACAAAACCCTTCTTTACATTTGTACTACGAGGAGAACCAAACCAAATCGATGGTGCAGTGATTTGAAAAGATGCATGTAGTCATAGAGCATTGTCATAGTTAGACATGGACATGAATGGATGAAATAATATGTACTCAAAAAATAGCATGTTGTAATATACTTACCTATGACTGGGACATATATCATCTATGGGAGGAATCACTACTAGCAATTTCTTGCCCATCTGGAGAGACAGATAACACCTGCAAGTTTAAAAATTATAAATATTAGCAATCTATAAAGGAGTACAGTAAGAAAAAATAATTTGATAAGATTAATTCATTAACCATGTACTTACATTCCTGAGGTAATCATAGAATCCACCTAGGGGGATTCAAACTAGGATGGGATTTGGTGTATATACCTGAGAATGAAGAGATTGATCCCCAAGGTGGAAATTGTATGCCCTTCTCACCAAAATCATGTTCACCCTGGTGTTCTTTGATCGACCCGAATCATTGTGGTTCACTATTGTGGAAAAAATGACAAGCGTGGTCCTTTTTGGGCATAAATAATATATTAAAAACACACACACACACATTTTGTAGAACATAACATACACACATTTTAGAGAAACATAACACGCTTGTGTCTTTGTTAACTATCCTAGTTAGAAATCACCTTGGAAAGCTTGGGACTAGGTTTGGTAGGCTTGAGATTGCTTGGGATCATTTATCTTTTATAGATCTTGAATCTACCATTGCATCTAAAAGGTCCCTCAATTTTGTGCACTCACCCAAGGATTATGTTGGATTATGACGTTCATCGAGTCTTGAGTTGGATTGGGACATCTCTCTACGTTCATGTTTCATTATGGTTATCTTCCTTAATGGATTTTTCCGCGTTATGATATTCATTGTAAGGTTTTGCAAGGGTCGGGTTTAGCTATGTTTGGAATGGTTTTGTCCAATTGTGACATTCAACAAGGGTTATGTTGGATTATGACGTTCATCAAGGGTTATATTGGATTGAAATATTTATCCATGGTTATGTGATATTATGGTTATGTTCCTTAATGGATTTTGTTGCATTATGAGATTCATTGTAAGGTTTTGTAAGGGTAGGGTTTAGTTATTGTTTAAAATGGTTTTGTCATATTGCAAGATTCATCATGGATTTATTTATATTTGGAATGGTTTTTGTTGTATTGCAACATTAAGGGTTATGTTGGATTACAACATTTACAAAGGCCTATGTTCGATTGTGAAAATCCTCCATCTTTTTGTTGCATCATATTTATCTTCCTTAATGGATTTTGTCGCAGCATGAGATTCATTTCAAGGTTTTGTAAGGGTTTGTTTTAGTTATGTTTGGAATGGTTTTGAGACATTGTGACATTATGCATAGGTTATGTTCGATTACAACGTTCATCAATTCTTTAGTTGTATTGCGACATTCCCCATGGTCAGGTTGCATTATGGTTATCTTCCTTAATGGATTTTGCCACATTATGAGATTCATTGTAAGGTTTTGTTAGGGTTGGCTTTAGTTGTTTATGGAATGGTTTTTCCCTATTGTGGCATTCAACAAGGGATACTTTAGATTACAATGTTCATCGAGGGTTATGTTGGATTGTGACATTCCTCCATGGTTATGTTGTATTATGGTTATGTTCCTTAATCACTTTTGTTGCATTACGAGATTCATTGTAAGGTGTTGCAAGGGTAGGGTTTAGTTATCGTTTGGAATGTTTTTGTGACATTGTAAGATTCATCAAGGGTTAGGTTGGATTATGACATCCATGGGTTGGGCTTAGCTATGTTTGGAATGGTTTTGTCCCATTACCACATTTAGCAAGGGTTATGTTATGATTTTGTTATTTTGCAATGATCAATAAATTATCGAACTGACCATAGAGTTGCAATAGTTATAAATAACACTGCCAACTCAAGGGAATGACTCCAAATTTTGAGATAAATCCATATATAGTTTGAGAGTTTAATTGTTTTATAATGTTTATGTAGCACAGTTGGTTGTTCCATTCACATTCAATCAATAGAAATAAAAACTTGGAAAAACATATGGGAAATGCTTGATACACATTTAAATGTGGTCTTTATGTAAAATAAATGCGATAAATGGTTAAAGGACTATACATCGTAGCGATTTCAATATATAACAAAGCATCGCAATTATGGATGGATTTTCCATGAAACTTTGGATTGTTGAAAGTTAAATTTCCCCTTTTAATTGCAATACACAGAAACAATGCTCACAACACATGGAAATTCCAACAATTGTTTTAATGCCTATAGATAATGCTCCCAAAACATGGAAATGCCAACAATTGTTTAGATGAATCTATACATGGTTTGAGATTTCTTCTATTTGGTTTTCGAATATATAGCACAATATTGTGGAAATGGATAATTTTGTAATACCTATATATAATGATCCCAACACATGGAAATGCCATCAATTTTCAAGATGAATCCATACATAGTTTGATACCTCGTATATATGCTCTTTGAATGTATAGCAAAATATTGTGAAAATGGATAATTTTTCAATGAAATTACTAAATTAGAAAAAAAGTGGGAAATAAATTGTTTTTTCACTTGCAATGTAAGTTGAATGTAGTGAACATTTGTAAGCAATAGTAATTGGAAATCAATATTAAATAAGTGTGCATGGAGGACCCTAGCTTTCTAGTGTGTGTGGAGGATCTCATTGTTGGTATAAGCTGCAAATGGGAAGAGATGATTACAAATGAGATTTGTGTTCAATGTATTCAAGTATTGTAGCTAAAAACATGGAAAAAATAAAACTTTTTTTATGGGGATAATAGAAATATACATCGAATGTTAAATGGACCAACCTTAAATAAATAGATATTTCACCTTGTCTATTTTTCATATCTATGAGTGTCTTGCAATCCATAGCAATTCCTGCCAATAAAAATACAACAAGGTGGAGTTAAACTGTAATCATAATGAAACATGGAAATAGACATGTTTATACCATAAGACAATAAACTCACGTAGTTGCATCATAGCTACGATTTTGATTTTGAGATAGACTGCAAGTGTTGTTCTTGTTTCTTCCCAATTGTAGCATATGCACTTTTGGCCATCTTTGCATACATTTCAAATGTAAATGGTGGTGATATCCATAAACCATCAGTGGATTTGACTCTTGATATTGTTGTAAAAGTTAAACCTTGCCTCTCTACATTACTAATATCAATTGTTTCCTTTTCTAAAGTCAAGCCTTGTGATTTTTGTATGGTGAGAACCCAAGCAATATGCAATGGGATTTTCCTACGATTTCCTCTACAAATGGGTGTTATTGGTACAATATTTGGATTTATGATGTCCCATGGTAAACCAATGTAATTACCAAAAGAGGTTGTACTGTACATTGGGATTTGTGTTGGTTTAGATCCTTCAGCATAATAAAAAAAATTGAATTGTTCCAAGTGCTCCATTTACTATCCCTGTTTCAACCCACAAGTTGCATGTCAATATGAATCATTCACCATAACATAAAAGGACTTCATGTTGAATTTGCTCATCACTTGCATCATTGAAATCTCTATTCTTTGTATGTTCATAGATGCATCATGCTACAGGAGTTCCAAGTGATTTGATCATGGATCTATTATGTAGATTGACCAAGGTGTTTGTTGGAAACAAATGGATTTTTGATGTGAAAGTATTAATTTCAACAAATTCCATAGTTGCATCTGTTTGGGACATCAGAATATTCCAATCATTGACTTTTGATTTTGCATTTCTGATGTTTGTTTGCAGTGTTCGAAAACGGAATTGCTTTGGATCTTTCCCTTGCTGACAAAAAATTATGTCCAATGCAACAAATTTTTTGAAATCTTTCCACAAAACCTTAAAAGTTGTGTTTCCTACATACAATGGTTTATATCTAATAGGGGGCAACTGGACATGGTCTCCAACAAGAATCAATGATCTTCCACCAAATGGAACTGACTTCTTTTCTGGAACGGCTTCACGTAAATGTGAATCAATTTGTATGAACAACCTTAGCACTATGAAACTCATTTAATCAATCAAAATGTATCTAACATCTCTCATTTCTTCTTGGAATATAGAAAGTGCTTGACCATGTAAATCTTTGTTGTCTTTAATAGGAATTTTGAGGTCCAAGTGAATTGTTTTAGCTTGTATATTGAAGGTAGCTACTCCAGTTGGTGCTAGCAATAGAAAAGGGATTTTTCCATTTCTTGAATGCATTGAAAATTATTGCGAGATACAATGTATACAATAATACTTTCTAGTTCCCACAGTTCCTTGAATGATCACTTTTGTGGTTCTACATTTGGACCTTGATTGAAATGTTCAACAATAGATTCAAAAGAAAGGCGTTGTTTCTCAGAAAATGAAGATGGAGAAGATGATGTAGGATGGGAGACATCTCGTATGGCTCCATTTGAACATGCATTTTTAATGAAATTTGATTGGTCTTCTAAAATTTTATTTGAACCTATAGTATTGTTCCACACATGATGCAAGTCAAAGTCTTTGTGCCAAAGAGTTTCGATACAAGACACGTGAACAGTATTAGGAGGAACAAGGAAATATAACACTTTCCACTCCTCCATGGAATTGTCATTATTAATTTTCTCTTTATCTGTATCATCTTCTTCTTCAACAGTCTCTAGTGCCAACGATATCCTACTAACATGCCAAGGTGAATATCCAAGTTTTCTCCAATTTTGAATGATAATTTCAGTGGTGACGCATATGCCAATGTGGATGTTTCTGAACGGTTTATAGAGAAGTAATTCATTGAGACAAAATTATTCAAAGTTATCTTAATTGTCCTTAGGAACTTCACAAAACTATGTCCATACTCGAACTATCGTGCGTTTATCTCTTGGCTTCCATTGTTCTTTCTTATGATGTGCATTGAAAGACCAGGATCTCACAGTGTTAATGAGAGACAAGCATTCAAGGAATGGAGGTCTATTTGGTACAGTTCAAGGAACCCAGATTTTATGCGGAATTTGTTAGTATCTGAGTTGGAAGAAACCATTTTGAATATTTTCTTGTAAACATTAACCGTGAAAAAAAGTTACGACTAAAAATATCAAGTGGGAGCTTTAGCAACATATGACATGTTTCTTGTGCTCCTATGTCTATGTCCAAAATTGTTTCGGCAGAAATTTTTTATATGCACATATAGAGGGATATTTAGAGTCAACAACATTGGAGATTCTTTTCAACATGTCTTGATAGTTTTTTTATCTTCTCTTATCTTTTGAAGCATATTTTGCAATGTATTTCAAAACCACATCAAGTGAAACAACTGACAAGAAATCAACATTGGCACACCACATTGAAAGAAGAGGGACATTATGTACATTTATCCTATCGTCATTACATGCAGGTTCATATTTCTTTTTTCCTTTGTCATTGATAAATAATTTTGATTGTTCCTGAATCTCCCATGGCGCATTGTAACGACACATATAGGAGGAATTTTTTTTTGTAAACATGAATAACACTGCATCTTCCTTTAAAAAATAGAATAACAAAACGACGTACACATACTAGTAGTCTTTAGCATGGAGGTATTTTACAATGATTTCATGTAAAATATTGAATCGTGGATGCATATGCATTGCAACAATACGTGGATATTTTATAACATTATCGATCCTCCATCTATTTTTGTTTTGTGCATATAGAAGTGCAAAATTGGGCATAACTTTATGCATGTTTGGCCACTTGGTATCAGTTGTACTTAGAGTGAAGAATAAAATTTGGAAACCTAGTTGGGTTAACATGTCAGTAAGATCATTATGGAATATGTTCCAATATTCCTTTGTTCATCAAAGACATGCATTGAAACACATTAATCGTTCAGCTAATTTGGTGTTTGGGAAGTCAATGAGTTCCTTACGCAAATCTTCAATTGAGGTAGGTATTCCATCTTCGATGTTTTCTTTTCACAAACACAACAATTGTTCCTTGGATTTGATGCCCCATAATCATGTTCAATAGAAAATAATGAAACCTTGGATGTTTTCCAAACCTTTGATCACAATACTTGAGTAGGTTCAATCCATATTCATGTAGGTGAACAGTATTCAAACATGATTGCAACCAATCAACAACACCCGTGGGAAATAATGTTGGAAATTCCATGTCAAACAAACCTTTTGTGTTGTATTCATTTATTGGCGACAACCTTATTTATGGACATTCCATTTGTAGATCTGACTTAGAATGTTCTTTTTTAACAAATTTTCATATCTCTTCTATTTCTCGTTGTGTATTTGGCATTCTAGTTGTAAAAGACAAAGGATGAGTTTCCAGATGATGAATTCCAAATCCATCAATGTCAGGATCATTATCTTTTGAGCCAAATATGTTGAGTTGATGTAATGCAATTTAGTAGACGCACCTATTGGTTGGTCGAGAGACATACAATAGATTCTAGATCTATTTCAACATCTTGGTAATATTTTTCCATTTGGATTTTGTAATGCGATGCATTCATTACACATGACATGCTAAAAATGTAGGCATAGTGTTTGGATGGAGGCCCTTCTCTCTTGACAATTAATATATCTAAGTATTCTATCCGACGAGGAAGAGTCTTTACAAATAAATTGATATCTTGTGGGAAGCTAATTGTATGACCATTGTATTTATATTTCCCTCCAAAAACATGTGTGACATGTAGTATTGGATTCACTCATGTTATTAGCATTTCTTCTACCTATTTCAAAAATGATAAAACATGAGGTTGTTTACCAAGATCCATGTTGTTAAGTTGAGAGAAACAATGGAGGCCACATTCTTGTCTGCATCTAACACAAATAGGTCCTTCAACTGCTCTGAAAACAATGATTCCAGGGTAGGATTCATGACAGACGTCACACATTTTCACAATTGACAGTTTATCGACTTGGTCACGAAATGTTTGATGAAAAGGGGATATTTTTTAGAAAATGTCAATCACATTATTTGATTTATGTATATTGAAACGATGGTATCTAGCATGGACGTTATCACTGAGAGTGGAATGAGAGGGGGTCGATCAACATAAACTTTCTCCTCTATTGTTGTGACAACACAAATTCCAGACTTGTATGCGTCGAGCACCATTTTCTGCAACATGACCCATATGGATGTCGTCATGAAAAGGACCTCGAAGATCGGTTCCCATCATATCATTGAGATGTATTAGGGACTAATTGTTGGATCCTTCTCGAGCCTCAGTGTTAGTATATGCTAAAAAGTGAAAATGTGGTTGTAAAACAAATCATATGTTAAATCTTACTATAACATAGATTAGGCTTCTATATGGCCTTCACCTATATTTTTTATCTTGCAATCATTCCAACCTACACAAACAATCCATCACAGAGATATTACACTATAGTTGAAAAACAGTTCAATTCATAGCTTTCATTGGAGATCCATCAAATGCACTAAACATAAACATACATGGAAAGACATTGATATACCTCAACTCCCGCTAGGAGAAATCAGTAATCAAGAATGGTTGTCATAAGGAAATTTTTGAAATGCTCGATGAGAGATGAGGAGGAGAAGTCTAAAATGGCCACAAACCTTTAATACCATTACCCAACATTTTCCCATGAAATGACGATGGGATAACTAACCATGTGGTGAAAGGATGGAAACCCCATGTATATCGGTGGATAATCTACTTAATTATAGCAATCCCATGTATTAGGTGGCTAATCTAGTTAATGAGTATCCCACCAGTTTTTAGATGCAGGGCGGTTAAGTGCTTAAATCTTATCCTCAGATTAAGTGAACCAATTAAGAAAATGCAAAAAAAAAACTAGTCACACTATTTAGATTTGTCATTAACGGGTAATTTAATGCACCTCTATTCAATGTGTTGTAACCAACATACATAGATCCAATCAATATAGCATATTTTTTGTTTAGTTATGTTTTTATTTATTTTTTAATGGGAATGTCATGTTACATAATGTTACACAACATTACATGTTACAACATCTCCACCATACTAGGTTGTAAGTATCTTGCTACTCTCAATGCAATCAATTGCTTGTAAAGAAAGTTGGTATACATTTCACCTAGGTTTCATGTTATCACATGGTGACAAAATTACTAATTTTACAATGCATATATTAAAGTAATTATAATTATACTATCCATATATTAAAATAAAGTTTAATTTTACAATTGTTAAGAAATGGTCTTAAACTCTCTACCCAAGTCCAAATCTCATTTTTGTATTTACTGTAAATTATAACTTACATTTACTATAAAATATATCGGGCATTTTTATATTTAGTGTAAATATAAGGTATTTTTTTATAAAATATAATCTCCATATTTTATATAATGTGGTGCATATTTTATATTTATTGTAAATATTGATAATTATAAAATACACATCCCATTATATTTTGGAAGATTGCCTCTTTAGATTTGAACATTCTTCAGTCATGGGGAAGTCTTTCCTTTGAAGAAAATTACCATTAGTACATACGTTGTTCTCATCATAGCACTTTACATGAGTTCATCACTTGGGGCATTTGGAATGCTACGAATGCTCATATTTTTTAGGATGGGAAATTAATTATTGAATATATTTGTGTAAATATTATTTGTCTGTATAAAGAGTATAAATATGTGGTAATTAAATAGCCAAAATCAAGACTTGTGATGGATCTAATTTTCTCTGAGGATGCCTTGGGTTTTCTTGATGGTGTTGCACAGGGTGGGCAATGTGTTATTGGGGTTGTTCTTAATCTAAATGAAGATCATATTTTCAAATTTAAGTTGAATTGTGGGAGGGGATCTAATACCAAGGATGAATTATTGGTTCCCTGGTGCTTATGCAAGGTGGTCTTGTCATTGGGTATTGACTCTATAAATATCTATGGTGATCATAAAATGAGAAAAAGGACAGTACAAAGTGTAGGTGTTATCTCTTTCAAAGTGATGGTGTTATCTATTTCAAACTGATGCTAGAGAACTAAGAAGCTCTTATTTGATTTCTATAGGTTTGACTTACAACATATACTCCAGGAAAGCAATCATGAAGCAGATCTCTTGTCTAAAGAGGCTTTGTGTGGAGTTGAAAGACTACTAAGCTAGGAAGAATATAATGAAAATCAGTTGGCAAGTAGGGAAGCATGAATATCTTTTGGTCTTGAGTGGAGTCACTCTGCTATCATTTTTGTTGGGATGTATTTTTGATAGTTTTTAACATAGGCTGGATGCTTTCTACTCATTTTCTTAATCTTTGAGTGGTAGATCTAATATAATGTTTGATGGTTACTTTGGAAAATCAATGTAAACAGCTAATTAGTATTGCGAAATACCTTTTTATTTTACTTAAATAACAAAAGTACTTCTTTTCCTGCTAAAAACAATATACAACAGTTTATTTATAAAATATACACATTATATATTTTTTTAAATTGCAAGTTAGATAGTTATAAAATATACACATTATATTTTTTTAAAAATTGCAAGTTAGATTTTAGAAAATATAAAAAATGCACGTAAATATAAATAGACCTATGTACATATAAAATTTACATGTGTATTACCTGGAAACAATATAATTGTTGCACGTTATATAAAATCTGAAATTTAATTAATTAGTGCATAAAATATAATCTTATTAAATACAACTTTATTAAGTATCAAATTATTTCATATATTATAATAATGTTATATATAATATTTTATATTACTGTATAAAATATGAAATTTACTTAATTATTGTGACATGTCATCTGTTCAGAATTTCGCTAATGCAATAATATAAGATATGCAGACTTTTGCTAATGCAGTAATATAAAATATGCAGTAGAGTTTGTATTTATATTACCTTCGAAACAATGTAATCCCTGCAATCGAAACATCTAGTAATTTTCATGTTCTGCGGTTAACTAGTATCGCATACAATATCTTATGCTATTGATATATGAAATTTTCAATTCTCGTGTGTGTGTTAGTGGAGATCCATATGACCCGTTTTAGATGGCGTTTTTAATCCAATATCATTTGCATTTTTAAATTATATTTTTTAACTTAACAACATTTACATTTTTAAAGTTTATTTATTTATTATTGAATCGACATAATTTGTAATTTAACATAACACCACACCAGCGTTACTACACTTACATCATTTTAAAGTTTTAAATTTTATTTATTTACTTATTTTTATTTATTGAGTCGACAACATTTTTATTTTTAGATATAGATACATAATGTTACACAATGTTAGGCGTTACAACATCTCCCCCCATAGTGGGCTATATAGTTTCTTTCGGCACAAACATAACATTACACAACATTACAAGTAACAACATCTCCCCCATATTGTGCTATAGAGGGTCTCTTGGCGCAAACATAACGTTACTCAAAGTTAAGTGTTACATCTCCCTCTCCCCATATTGTGTTGGACACAATAGCCACACTAAGAGGGGGGGTGAATCAATGTGAGCAATTTAAAACTTCAATTAATCAATCAGAGTATATCAAGCACTATGTTATCAATTACATCATCATATGCATCATCTAAATCAATCATGATTCATAAGCACAATCATCACATCGAGAGAGACACAAGAATATATGTAATTTTAATATTTATTTATGGTAATGGAAAACTACAATCTTCTTTATTACAATCAGCACCAACTAATGAAAATATCACCAACTCTAATCACAAGACCCAACTAGGTTTTCTTAGCTCCAACTAAGCCTAAGGGCTCGGGAGTCCAATCCTCAAGTACAAGACTTAGCTTGCATCAATCTCTGCTCATGTACCTCTGCACATTGATATTTTTTTGGTCAACCTATACTCATCACTCTTTGTCAATCTGCTCATCATCAATGTTGATCAATCTCTGCTCATCAACCATGTCAAGTATGCTCATTAATATTGTTGGTCAAGCTGGTCAATCTTTGCTCGTCAACCATGTCAAGTTTGCTCATCAATACTGTTGGTCAAGCTGATCAATATCTGCTTATCACTACTGTTGGTCAAGATGGTCATGTACACATCATCATCATCAAGAGCATGCATGCGTCAATGTATCAAGATCACCATCAAGTCCTGAACATGTCATCAAGGTATCAAGATCACCAGCAAGGTCTATACAATCATCAAGGTATCAAGATCACCATCAACAATCATCAATTGTGTACACATCATCATCATGGAGCATCAACAAGTCTACATCATCAAGGAGTATGCTTCATCATAGTGTATACATCATTTTTATACACAATTGTACTTTTCACCACTGTATATATACTATTGTATACATACCACAGTATGTGTCAGTATTCTTCACCACTGTAGACATCACTGTATAAATGCAACTGTATATATGTCATTGTACATACACTACTGTATGTATTTCATTATTCATATACCACTATAGGTGTACTTCATAGTAACATCATCATCTTCATCAAGGTGTTCATCATCATATCATCAAGTATTAGCATAAGGTGTACAACATCATCAAAGAGAATGTTTCAAGTGTATAGGGTAGCATTATCATCCAAGCATCATCATCATCATCATTATCATGAGGTTAACATCAAACATGGGATTGCATCATTACCAGTGTATCATCATCATCATATACAAGTATACATCATCATCAATATCAAAGCAACATCATAGTGGAGTATGCATGGAATATCATTGTTTCATAACCATTGCATATCCAATCAATATTGTTCACACTGTATATACTTACCTTGATAAGTGCATGTCAAACCTTTGGATAACAAGCTGTGACTGTGTATCAAACTTACAGTGCACGTCTGTGTAAAACCCTAACCAAAACCAACCTCATATTATTCATCAAGTTTCCATTGTGCATGAACTTAGAAGGTTTTTAACTCTAAGTGACCATCATCCAACACCAAAAGAAAATGAAGAACTTGGACTACTCAAAAAGAGCCTTCAAAAATAAGCCCAGGTCCAGACTGTCATAAACAAGAAAATTCGGGATTGTTCATTTAGCATACACCTCGGTTAGAATCCTTCATGGTTTGGTCATGCTGATAACACCCTCTGATAAACAAGTCAAATTGTACAAGCTCTCGGATTGTGTGAAGACATCAAAATTTTGGGACTATGTAGTGTGGAAAGCCTCCAACACTCGATCCACCGAATTTTTACCTCATTCAACAGCATGTTGCTGCTGCAAATTCGTGGTGTGGAAAAGCCTCCAACACCAATCAAAACCTTGGATCTGAGGCTACCTTAGTTCAAACTCCTCCTCAACCACTTCTGCAAAAATTCGGACCCTTGATTGCTGCTACAAAAACACCAAAATAAAATTGTAAGATACTGCTAAATGGTCACCAAGTTTTTCTTCAGTCAGCTGCTCCTCCACCCAAAATTACCTCAGTTGAAAATCCCTCAGACAACGAGCTTGCTAATTTCCTCGTCGTTGGCATGTTTTTGGAGTGTGAGAATGCTCGTATTTATACATTCTTTCAATGTTGACTTCTCCTTGGATTAGGGATGACTTCAAGGGTGAACAAGGTATATATTTTTATTATTTTGTATTCATCATTTTATTTTTTTTATCACTCGTTCCTTTGAGGGTCAAACCTCACCATGTGCAAGGGTTTCAATACCCCATCAACACACAAGTGACCCATATGCAAGAGGACCATCATCTCTATGCAAATATGAGGGTTTCTTCAAACTTTGTGGGCTTCAACACACCATGACCATGTTTCAAATGAAATTGTTCAATCAAATGACCACAGTATGGGTCATTTGGGTTGACCATGGGTTCCATCATTGTGCAGGAGGCCTTCATCACTTAGAACTTCACCATAACATACGAGGGATTCTTCAACAAGAAAGGGCATGTTCATGGGTTCCATAACATGTCAAAGACCATACAAGGTCATCATCATCATAATGGTAGCAAGAATCGCGCACAAGAGTTACATGACCCCAACAAGAGTTGCCAGGTCATCACCAACACAAAAGGGCCTCATCATGCATTCCTTCAAGTGATAGGGGTGCAAGGAAATAGTGATCATGACAAGAGGGATTCATGGACTTCTTCAACCACCTCATACACACAAGTGGACCTCCAAGGGTCAAGATCCATCATGCTACCTCTTGTGGGGTTTCCAGGCCTTCTCCTAGGGCACTATGACCCTGTCAAAGCATGGATGACCACAGAATGGGTCATTAATGCTTCTCCAACCCATCTATGGCTTCTCCATCATCTGCAATGGATTCAACACCGTCTCTAGGGTCTTCAGCATCGTCAACAAGGTGGTGGCTCCAAGATCCAACCTTGTGGATACATGGACCTTGTCAACTGGGCATAAGGTGCTATAAGGCACAACCCATCTCTGTAAGAGTTCCACGGTACTAGATGTGAGGGTATTGGGATCATCCATACCTGTGCACTGCAAGAGAGACTTGGTGGCACCAATAAAAACCTATGAGGCCACTGCAAGTCTATGTTGACATCAATGACAATTTCAATCAACATATTGCACATTATATTTTATAAAAAAATTACCTTCTATTTTACACTAAATATAAAAAATGTGTTATATTTTATAGTAAATAATACTTGAAGAGATATTAAAAAATTAATAAAATTTGATAATAGGTGAAAAGTTTAACAACACTTCTCTTAATCACCCAATCTAATAATGTCATATAAAATATTTTATATAGTATATAACATTTTATATTACTATATAAAATATGAAATTTACTTATTTACCACAGCACGTTGTCATCTTGTCATCTGTTCAAACTTTCGCTAATGTTATAAAATATGCATGCTTTTGTTGTAATATAAATTATGCAACAGAGTTTGCATGTGCATTACCTCAGAAACAATGTAAAACTGACAATTGAAATGGCTCCAACATCCAGTGATTTTCAAGTTTTGCAGTTAACATGTCCCATATACAATATCTTATGTTGTTGAGATATGAAATTTGCAATCATTTTGCTTATATGTGTGTGGATATATATGACCAGTTCTTTTTAAGAGTTTAGATGGCATTTTTAATCTAATATCATTTAAATTTTAGTTTTTAATCCAACATGATTTACATTTTTATATTTTATTTATTTTTTATTGAGCCTATATAATTTGTATTTATATATAACGCTACACAAGTTACATCTTTCAACATCTCCTCCATACATCATTTACATTTCTAAATTTCTAAATTTTATTTATTTATTATTTATTGAGCCAACAAGATTTGTATTTTTAGACCAGCATAGTTCCAAATCCTAGGTTCTATCAAGCGCGGAGAGGGATTAAATCTCTCAAGGTGCAAACATCTTCTTAAGTATTGCACTCATGGTGTGTCCTATATATAGCCATTGATTTGATTCAACCTAAAAAACACATCTTTTTATTTAAAGTCGACATATAATATTTGATTATTAATATTTAATATTATTTATGGCTTACATATAATATTTTTTATTATTTTTTATTTTGTTAGGAACGAACATTACAACATCTGCCCCATACATGGTTTTAAAACCATGTGCAAGGCCCTCCTAAAAGCATGGGTTGTTTAGGAGGGCTTGCACATGGTCTTAAAAACATTTGCAAGACCCTCTTAAACCATGTACAATAAAACCATGGGTTGTTTATGAGGCCTTGCACATGGTTTTAAAACCATTTGCAAGGCCAACATTTTTTTTCGGATAATTTTTATTTTTTATTATTTTGTTAGTAACAATGTTACAAGATCTCCCTCATACTGGGTTATAGAGCATCTCTCGACGCAATAACATTACACAGCGTTATGCTTTGCACAATAAAAACGTTTATCAAAATAAAAAAGAATGCCTATCAATTACAAGTAAAGAAAAAAAAATCATTTAACATGGTTTATCCAATTTTTCACCGTAAGAACGATTTGTTCCATTCCATACTTCTGTGTGGATATATTATAATACATTTTTCTTATGGAAAATATCAATCTCATTCTAATTTGTTTAATGAGTAGAAAATGTACTCCCTTTTTATAATTTAGAACCCCACATTTACTATCTACTAACAATGATTCATCTTCATTTGTCCTATAATCTTCATATGCCCTTTGAAAAAATTCTTCACCTTAATACATATTCATATTTATGCAATATGTTTATATACAACACAAAATGAATAAGTACTAATACAATTCAACCTTAAAAACCATTCTACATATAGATTTACAAATTCAAGATAAATCATGCATATAACAAACAATAAATGACTTCATTGAAGAGGATTACATTGGGGTGACACTGGGTGTACCTTCTTGAAGAATCATCGATCATAACACTAGGTCCATTGGGTTCACCTATCTTATTTGGGTCCACATACTTCATTTGGGACCACTTACCTTCGATCGTGGAAGAGTGCTAGTTTTTTTAGGTAACAGACCATATCCATGGCATCATACAAATATCGCATTACAGACTTATCACTATCAACCAATCTCAAAACCTTTGCCAAAGGTTCACTAATTGAACGCGCTTCTTCCAATCTTTCCCACAAGGAGTCAGTATACACTAATCTAGTGATGACTCCCCATTTGCTCTCATGTTATATGTCGCAATACACCATTCATAACAAGCAAACATTTGATTCAACTTAAACTAACATTTAACCAAACAATGAAGAGAAATGAAGTTGGTGGTAAAACGTGTGATTGTGGGATGTAGCAACTCCATGTTTTTCATGCATCCCCTCATGAGGCTAAGAACAAAAGCATGGTTATATATGAATTTGGAGATGATCCTAGCCTGATCAATGACCTCATTGATGACATAAATTTTCCCCACATCCTCAAACATTAAATCAATACAATGTGCAACGCATGGAGTCTAAAATAGTGTGATGTGCCTCTCCATAAGCAATCTACTAACAGCCACATAATTAGATGTGTTATATGTTATGTTTTTCACCACATTATGCAAACCAATCTCGTGGATGAACCATCCATCAACTCCCTTAACATTGCTATATCTTTTACATGTGCCAATACATCAATTGATTTAATAAACTTGGTACCTTTAGGACAATATACCATGAAATTGAGAAGGGTATTACCCTTCTCGTCTATCCAACCATCAAAGATCATTGTGCATCCATAGGCCTTCCATGACTATTTGAACTCCTCAAATCTAGTGTTTATGGCATTCTTTTCTGCTTGAAAATTTGGCCTCAACGCCTCCTCATACGTAGGGCACTTATTCTCTAGGCCAACAACAACAATAGCATAACACATCAATTGGAAAAATGGACTGGTTTTAGTGAAGATAGGAGGTAAGTCACTCTAGAAAAACATCCTCCCCAAATCCATGTCTGCTTCAAACCTTCTTCTTTTTTAAGCATTAACCTTATGGAATTTTGTGCTCCACCTTTAATTCGTGGAACAAAAAATTGTAAGTTCTTGCTGGTAGGTGAATTCGTGGATCCCCTCCTTAACTACCCTCAGTGGTATAACTATAATATACCCATGAACTTCTAGCTACTACACTAGCTGCAAGTTCAACTTTGTTTTAGTGTCAATTTCTTCCCTCTTTCTGTCCTTTCAATGAATTGAATAATGGGTAGATCTCATAATCTTTGGAGTAACTCCACTACAAATCCCAACATGATGCTTAGGAATCTAGCCAAATGGTGCTTCAACCTGCAAATCCCTCTCATCATATGTTTCCCACACAATTTGCAATTCAATCGTTATCGGTTTGTCCCATCTTTAGGTTCAACATATTGCCAAAATGGGTCCAAATCCTTTGGTATATTTTCTATGGAAATGGATAGTTTCAAAATTCAAACCTAAGGCTCCAAAAACACACATAAAAATGGCAATAAATCCCACTAGAAAAAAATAACAGTCGGCTAGTTTAAAAAACCAAACCTCTATATTAGATTATTGGCAATGAAAAATGGCAATAGGAGGGTGGATAATGTTAGAATATTCAACCCATATAGACATTTTTTTAATAGAAACTAAAAAAATGAGTATATTAAAGAGGTTGTGCACAACCATTCAGTACAAAATTACAGCAGATATAAGATTCTAGAAGTAGGATAGAAGCAAGAAAAAAAAAGGACATCAAGAGAGCCTTCTAAAGCCGCTAAAAGTGATGTTGTTCTGAATATTTACAAACGTAGTATAAATGCGGATAAACTGTTGATTTAGTAGTATGCAAAAAAACATAAGCTAAAGGAAAATCATTTCAATTTGCCTGGAAACCCCACAGGCTAAGTGACAGATTCTTCCTCCATTTTCTGAATGGCTACTCCTGGATTTTCTTGAGCGTGGCTTCCCTGGTTTAGCTGCAACAAATTTTGAAGGTTCTCCTGAATGCAGTCAATTTTTCCCATAATTTCTTTCAAATTCATCTCATTGTCATCAGTTCTTGAATCATGGAAACTAGTCTGGTAAGAAACATAACGAACATCCTCCACTAACTGCTTGACTTCCTTGGCAGTCTCCCTATTGTCAGTGATTCCAATGGCCACAAAGTATGACATGCGTTGGATGTTTATCTTCAGATCATCGAACCCTTCTCTAATGCTTCTCTCAACAGGGTCACTTCTTCTGCATTCCATTCACAGCAGTGGAGGCGGATTTTTACTGCAGTAACTTTTCCTGTAATTGAAACTGTGAATGCTGCTGCAAGCATAGACAAGAAAGGGTGTATATCGTTCAAGAGAATCCACTGAACCCTACAAATAACCAACAGTTATGGCAGAGAGCCCATCCACACCTTCTCCCATAAACAATGACGAGAAGCGACTCCTTAGATCATCAGAGGACTGAGACTGGCTGTTTATGATATCTGAGGAGGAAATGACATATACTGGATGCACAGACTGCGTAATGCCCCTAGCCTCACCGGAACCAAAAAGCACAGAGGGCTGAGGGGAGCAAGGAACTAGTGCCAAGATGCTCACCAAATCTGAGGACTGTGGAGAGAAAGGAAACAGGCGCAAGAGATCCACGGGTAAGAGACCTCCATCATAGAGCAAGGAGAGTTGCACCTCGTTAGCAGAGAGATCACTAATAGGCATAAATAAGAATGACAAGAGCGAGGGATGAGAAAGGCGGTATAATCCCCGAGGATGAGCCATCGTACAAGCAGGGGTGTGGGCATAAGCGTGAGGATTGAGCACTTCTTTAATGCTGGAGGGGACTTCCTTAAATGGCGAGGGAGGCAAATAAAGGATGGGGGGAGGAGGAGGCCATGTGCCCATTTGCATAGTGAATGAGCTGCCACATATAAACAACACCATGCCCATAAAAAACCTTTGCTTAATATTTTTTCCAAAGCTTTGCAGCGAGGATAGAGACCCTTGGGTTGAATTAAGGAATGGGTTTAGGCATAACTTCTTCATTATTTAGAGAAATGAAACCTTGAGGGAGAGAGGCGCCTGTATTTTCCAGAGCATATGTCTAGGTATTATTCACTCTTAAGATGTGGAAGTAATCTATATTAGCTGGGAGTGGAAGCTGAGTGATCATGTTGTACAACCTTTTGCATTTGATGGAGCCTGTTGTGTAGCCAAATGTCATTTTGAGGATAACATGTCGCGAGTTCCCAAAGACTAATAATTTAGAGATGTCTCTATTGTCTATGATTTCTAGTCCCTGTAGAAGCGCCATCCACTCAACCTCGTTGTTTGTCTTGTGTCCCAATCCCCAAGCGAAGGTTTTTACCGTTTGTCCTGGTTAAGGATGACCCCCCTCCCGCACCTGCCTCCCCACAACCCATCTAGACATTAGTATTAATCATTATTTAATTTCCTTAAGTTGTTGGACCTTGTTATTTACCCCTAATCAGTTTCCTAGTGCTAGTGCTCATTATTTTTATCATCCAAACTATCTAACTGTCATCCTATCCTTCATTATCCATCCATGCATGAATATTTGGACCTAATCAAGGATAATTTTAGGGGCAAAATTTAGCCCATGGACTATTTTCCATGTTTTTCTCCAAAAAACGATTTGCCAATTTTGATTTTTTGAAGCTCTATCTCACCCAATTTTGATGGGGTGAAAATTTTCCACCCTAAAAATCACCAAATTATTATATAAACGATATAAAATCCTTAGAAATTGAAATATTTTTATAAAAATATCGTCAAATATTTTATAGTTGACATTTTAAGAATTGGTAAGATTTGCCAACATTTTTACACTTTTAAATAAGAATGGTTCCTTAAAATTATCTCAAGACCTAATATTCTTATTCTCCTTGATTGTAGGGATCATAAGCTCCTTCCTTGATTCATGCAACTCTAAATTACTCATAGGCAGTTATGACATCAATTCTTAATTAGTTAACGGATTTATGCACCCTCCTTGACTATCACTGTTATTTTTGGAACTGAAACTCTCTAAAGCACCCTATCTACCTACTTACCATCAGTTAATTTCCACTCACACTCAATTAATTGATCTCATCAAGTGTTACAGCCAGTTCTATGTCTAGTGGGTAGTTTAATGATCCATATGGTTATAGGTGGCCACCCAGCTATTCCACTGGCTCAAAACAGTTTTTCATTTTGGTAATTTTCTTGTAATTTTCTACATTTTTCGGGTCCCAAACTTTAGTGGACGTTTTCAGGCCCCAAACGATTTTTTTTTACGATTTGGGGGGTAAGATAGTTTCCAACATCATGTAGTTGGCCCCATTTGAAAGTTGTAAAGTTGGGATAGACCTTTCCAACAGGCTATCGAGCGCCCCAAACAGAGACTGCATGCAAAAGTTATGACCCTGAGAAGTTGACTGTTGGGGCCACAAACTTAGTGGCAATTCATCTCCTAACGTTAGGTTTAGGGTTTTATGCCTCTCCAAAGCTTTATAATAAAAGGCCCTTCGGCCTCCTTTTGTATTCAGCTTGTCACGAGTGACCGTAACTGCCACATCTCTTCTCAGAGATACAACTACCACCATTCTAGCTATTTTTGTTTTACAGTTTGTTCTGTTTCATTCATTTAATAGAATCCGATTTTACTGTATCACATAAATCCGGATTATTTAAGTCTATCTAAGACAGCGAAATGTGTGGAGTTCAGTTGCCTCTTTAAGCTCTCGAATTTTTCCTTTGGTGTTGTATTATATATTTACACATAATGATGAATTATATGGTATGGAAGATTTTTCCAATTGTTTTTCAATTCATTGTGTCAACACATTATTATTCTTCTCTATTTTTCTTATACAATCTATGTGAAGATTATTTATGTCGCAAGATATACCTATCAAAATCTAATAGATAAAAATTAAGCTTGTTGTCCCATTTAAGAAAAACATTACATTGTTTTATGGGCATGAAAATCATGGCAAGTGACAAAAAAAAATAAGCAAAATGTAAGTAAGCAACCATGCATAAATCTATAGCAAAAATAACATTAACATGGTGGTAATGGATATTTAAATACATTCATAAGATTGGAAGATTCAACACCAATTGGCAAATGATATTGAATCCTTGTTCTACTAAAAAATCCTTGATGGTAATGGTAATGGTTGTTTAGCTATCTCCATAATGAGTGATGATGGCCACATGCCCTCCTCTAAAAACCCAAAGAACAAATGACCAAAATTATAAAATAAAAAAGTGCCCTTAAATCCCACTGATTCGTTGGCCTGGCAATTTTTTCCATTGTTGCGCGATTTTTTAAGGAAAATCTCAAATATTTTTAAAGAAATTGTGAATTTTCAGTTGAAAACATTTCCAACTCGAAAAAAATCGTGATTTTTTGACAATTTTATCAACTATGGTCTGAACAGGTTGATGTAATGATCTGGTTGCTTTGAACGCCGATTAATTTCTTGGAGTAAAGGCCGATAACCATGTTTAGTAGAAGTATGAGAATACTCTTTCATTTCCATTACTTGGGTGCATCTTATATAGGAATCCTTTGTTGGTCTATACCACTAGCCATTAGAGTGATAGGTCTAAATTCATGAGCTAATGCACCTATGGAAAAAATGTTGTTGTTCTAATGGGAAAAGGGCCAAGGAACTCTCCTTCAATTTTTATATTTTCTACTTTGCCATCCCCTAGGAACAATTGCCCAATAGTTTGCATCATACCATGCCACATATCTATTAGAATAGATTGTTTGTAGGCTCACGGATATCACCTTGAAACTTGTGCATTCTACTCAAGGCCTCTAGAAATGCATTATTTGTCTATTGTTTAGAACTTTATAAATATGGCAAATTCAAAGCATAAAAACAATCTCGAAGCATTGATTGTTGGTTGCACTAGAACCCAATTTTTGTCTTCTTAACATCATGTTAGAGTTTATGAGGGGGGACCATCCAATGGCATGCCTTCAAATGTGTTAAGAGAGGAATGAAAAGGGTGTTCAGTGAATAATGATAGGAAATAGTGCCATGATGTCATACAAATGAAAAAGACCGAGAACAGTTTACCAAAAACCTCCATATTATCCACACAAGACAATCAAGTGATAGGAACTAGGACACTCTTCAAGGAAATGATCCATGTGACATGAGTAATGTACAAGTGGAATGTATCACCAACATCTCACCAACAACCATCCACACAGAATCAAACTAATATCAACAACGTCACATAGCTATTGGCCTCGGATATCATGAAAACCATATGTTAGGGCATCATCAACATCATCATAACATGAAGCAATAATCTAGAATAAAAGACCCCAAGACATTCAAATCTCCATCAACATGTAACCCGCTTAAAATGTGTCAAAAATCATGTAGACACCCATGCAAAATGGGGTGTAACACTATAAAAAGAACTGACAAGGATGGACTCCCAAATCAATAATGATCTCTTGGAGTCCATGCCTCTTGGCTATTATGGTCTCTGGACTCACATATTAAATTTAATGGTCTCTTGGACTCACATATTAAATTTAATGGTCTCTTGGAGTCCATGCCTCTTGGCTATTATGGTCTCTGGACGCAATCATCTATTGGAATTTATCGTCTCTTGCAAACTATAACTTGGACGTTTTTGTTTTGTTTTCGAAAGCTTTAACATCTGAATCTCCCTCCATTGGTGTGTTGGGTGTGGCATTTTAGCTATGAAGCGAAAGATATCAACACAAGGGTGAACTTCTTTGTTTTGAGTTCTATGGTTTGGTGGAAAATTTCTCAAACAATCTTGGCTCCCTCTTTAAATTATTTTCGTAATTTTCATATTTTCCAATGTTAAGACTAACAAGGTACTAAGCATAAGTCCATCTACTTACAATTATGTTTCTGACATTTATGTCTAAACAAAAACAGAGGATTTTAGTTTTTTTTTTATTCTCTAATTTTAATGCTAGCAAAGCATTGAGGATATGTTCGTAATGCAAGAAGCAAATTTAAGGCTAAAGAGGGCACTGAGCATATCCTAGTAATGTTGGAAGTCCATCTATGTATAATCATGCTTTTGGTCATTGCAGTTTAGTTTTTTTATATTCTCTAATCTTAAGGCTAACAAGGCATTGAGCATATGTTAGTAACACGGGAAATAAATTCGAGGCTAACAAGGCACTGAGCATATCCTAGTAATGCAAGAAGTCCATCTATGTATAATCATGCTTTTGGTCATTGCAGATTAGCTATGGTTAGCACTATGTGATGTTTTTATGTCCTCATTTAAAATGTTAGTTGGAAAACAATATTTTTTTTTTAATTTATGGACTTCAATTCTTGAAGAGGTATTGTTTATGACCCTTTAATGCCTATAGTTAACATAATTTTTAGAGTATCATATCCTTTACATCACTAAAAATCTACTTGCATGGAGAATTAATATGGTTATCTTTGAAATCGTTCTCATAATGAAAATTATGTCAATCTTTGAGGTTTAGTTGGGTCTACCTTAGTCTAGTGAATTAGTGTTGGTTGGTTATGAATTGATCTTCATGTAAAATTCTTGTCATAATGATTGGGACAAGATTCTACGTGCAATAGTTATCAAAGAAATGAGTAATTTTGAAGTAGCAGTAGTTCTCATGGTTATGACTTTTAAGTGAGTCGACATGTGGTTATATTGCAAGAATGGGTGTATTGGTAAGCGCCCAAGGAATTTTGAAATGGTTTCAGCAATGAGAAATGGGTGTAGCCCCTTGTGATCTATGTATTCCTTTAACTTGCACTAGGTAACAACAAATCCTTTCAATAACTCTGAGTACTTCTTCCCTAGGTTCTTGGTAAGTACCTTGAATAGCCTAGACTATAATTTAACTTACATAGATTCTTCCCACTTTGTCAGACAAGCAATAAAGGATAGCATGTTGACCAATGGGGAGCTCAAAAATATTTTGGAAAAATAATAAGGTCCTTGACTTGAAACCCTTGAATGATACTTGAACTTGAAGTACCCTTTAAAGTCGATTAGGTATAGTGTGCTTTAAGTCCAAATAGATTAAGGTATTCAAGGAGTTGTGCAAATATGGATACCAGGGATGATTTTAGGGCGAATTTTAGCCCAATGGGCTATTTTTGCATGTTTTTCTCCCAAAAAAGACTCACCATTTTGTATTTTTTGAAGCCCCGTTTTGCCCAATTTTGATGGGGTAAAATTCTTTCACCCTAAAAATCGCCAAATTATTATATAAACGATATAAAATCCTTGGAAATTAAAATATTTTTTGAAAAATATCGCTAATCATTTTATAGTTGTCGTTTTAAGAATTGGTAATATTCACCTACATTTATACACTTTTAAATAAGTATGGTTCCTTAAAATCATCCCTGATGGATACTCATTAGATGTTAAACACCCAATACACAAATAAAGTAGATTTTGTGTTCAAAGACAAGTTCGATGTATTTAAAGGCTCATGCAAGTGGCTTGAACAATGGAGATCAAACAATCGATAGTTCGTATTGTAATGTAATTTTGAATCGAAGAATAGTCATGCAAATATGATAGTAGTAGTTAACTGAATAAGGTCCTAGACTTGAGACCCTTGAATGATGTGTGAAACATTTGGAGTTAACTAAATAAGGTCCTTGACTTGAGACCCTTGTATGGTACTTGAACTTGAAGTACCCTGTAAACTCAAATGGGTATAGTTCCAAAGAGGTCAAGGTATTCAAGGAGTTGTGGTATGGACATATTAGATGTTAAACACCCAATACACAGAAAATAGAATTTGTGTCCAAATGCAAGTTTGATGCATTTCAAGGCTCATGCAAGTGGTCTGCACAATTTAGATCAACCCATCAATAGGTCCTATTGTACTATAATTTCAAATCTAAGAATAGTCATGCAAATTTTATAGTAGTACACCATACATGAAACATATGGAGTTAACTAAGATGAATAAAAGCATCAAGTTTGAATCGGTCAGGGAATGAGATCACACAACAAAACTCTAATAACTAAGAAAGCTCTATGAAAATAAACATTCAATGTTTAACAAGGTAGAGTGATTTCAAGAAGTTATGCAAAACCAAAAAACTCATCAAATGTTGACTACCCTACTTAACTATAATGTAACAAAGACACCCACTTAAGGGTGAAAGGGTCAAAGCAAGATATCCACAATCAAGTCCTCAATCCACATCAAGCCATTACATGGACTAAAGGACTCACATATAGTAATACAAAGACCAATCTAATAACATGTGGACAACTAAAATTTCAATAATGTCATTAAAAAGTAAAACAATGTTATATTTTGGGATTCTTTTTAAAAAGAGATTACTTGAATTTTTTTTTCAATTCAATAGTGAAATATCAATGTGAGCTCACAACCTTCATTGCTTCCTTGGGGATCTTGGTGTTACTAATCAATGTGCATTGCTTGAAAAAAAAATTAATTCAATAGTGAAATATCAATGTGAGCCCACAACCTTCATTTGCTTCCTTGGGGATCTTGGTATTACTAATCAATGTGCATAGTGGCAGCTTGGGGAGTTTGAGCATTAATAATTTATTGTTAATAGGAGAGAGGCACATTGATTCTGGACTTCGTTAGGGTAATTGTTAAATTTGAGAAAATTGTTCGAAGGGCTTGATTAATAAATACTTGCATGATTTAAATAGAAGACAAGTTTTAAAGACCAAAACATGGCATCCAAAGTGGATGTTACAAGTAGAGCTTTGTATTTATCAACTTTTTCCATGGAAATGTCACGATGCCTTTAGCTCTTATGCAAATTTAGTGTTTCTCATTTATAAGATTATTAAATGAGGAAAAAGATCATCAACGAGACCTTGGTTCACTTATTAGGTTATGGTGTTGATGTACTTGTAACTTCGGAATGTATTCACTTGTATATTTTATATTGTATTTCATTGTACCCCGGCGGAGATTTTTGTTCCTCCGATCGGGAGAGTCATTAATATAATAAAGTCATGTAAAGTCATTGAGGTTAACCCTCTGTTGTAAGTCAAGGAAATAGTCCCCACAGTTGAGGGGTATTAGGGTTACTAGACTCTCCTAGTGAGGTCGGCCCTGTAGAGTAATTGTCAAGTGGAAAACTAGTATAAATAAAGAGTGAGACTCTCTATTTGAAACACACACTCACTCAATTGTAGCGCATGAGTGAGAGAGGAGGAGCTCGCACAAGTGAGAGAGAGAACAGCTGTCGAAAATCATCTTTGTGTTTTTGGGTTTTACTTTTTCTATTGGTGCTCATTCTATCTCTGAGGAAGTTGCGGGGTTTTCTCCTGTATGGTTTCCCCAAGGAAAACTCTTTGTGTCACTTGTCTCTTATGATTATTATTGTGCATGTTATTCTCTCGGATAAGATCCTAGATCATATTGATTAAATGATAAAAATCTAACATGGTATCAGAGCTAACCTGAGAAGAAGGCACTATGCAGCTGCAAAAACTAGGGCTTCTTACTTTTTGGGTCTCTCTCCACCTATCATCAGCAGAAGGAGGCTAGGCTAACTCTCCATTGAAGGACGCATCTTTCTGTCGAAACAAAGTTTGATTCCATGCATTTTCAGTTTTTGACCTGTCACTACTGCGGGAAATTAGGGCTTTTCACAGAAGAAGAATTTTTGAGTAAGCCCAACATAGGATTGCTCTCCTCCTCAAAATCGAAATTTAGAGACCAAGAACGAAGTTTTTGGTTGGGTAAAACTCTGGAAAAGTCAAACCATAATTTGACACCAGACCAAAAAATCAGCACTGCAAAAGATCAGTTCCAGATCCAGTTCAGGGATCTCAAATTGGTAAGATCTAAATCTCTTGTATTTCCATTTGAGGTTTTCATTAAAATATGAATCAGAGAAGTTTCACTGTACAGCTGCAATGGCAGCTAATGGAAATTAGGGTTTCATGCCTGAAAAACCCTAAAATACTAACACTAGTAGTTTTGGTACATTCTCTATATCTCGAGATTGGAGAAGGCTCAAGAGACTAAACTTTTCAGCCTCAAATTCGCTATATTCCAGGAGATATGATTCCTCCAAATCAGGGTTCCAGCCTCTCCGAGGATTCATCCCTAAATAGGAAACCTTGGGAGAATTGTTATATCTCAGGCTGCAAAGGTCCAAATAAAATTTTGCAAGATGTTCCAAATAGGGAACGGACTGTACTTTCTGTGGTAAAATATTCAAACCCTAAAGGTGAAACAGCGACACGTGGAAGTCTATACAAGTTCACTATGTTGAATAGTCCTGAAATAAGTCACCTTGGGAAAAATCTCATAAGTCCCAATTGGTGAAACCAATTCTTCTCAAACCTGCGGTGTTGGAAAGAAGACAAACGAGGCTACCTCAGTGCGAAGTTTCAGACACAGAAGAGCAGTACTTTTGGAGATACCGCAGAAACAATATCAGGCAATTCTGCAGAAGAAATTGAAGAAAACTAGGGCATCATTTATTTTCCAGTTTTGATCACAGTTTTGGAAAAATGAGTATGTTTCTCAACTCGCCTTCAGGAGGCACATCTTTCTATCCAATCAGATCTGAAAGATTCCAAGTTTTGAAAATTATGGTTTCTCTGACAAACCCTATATCATCCAGCTCTGAAACCAGGACAGACACCTCAAATCGATAAGATCTAATCTTTTGTTATTTACATTTGAGGTTCTCACTTCAAAATGACTAATCACACCAGCTTGATGACAAGCTTGGTGAAGCTGACAACTTCCAAGTATGGAATTATAGGAACTCCGTGATCCTTGAATAAATTGACCTAGATCAATATTTCAGTAAGGAAGTTCTAAGAACCAAAGGGAGATGAAGCTAAGGCTAGAGCCACGAGAATCATTGCAGATTCTATTAAAGATCATCTCATCCCTCATGTGTCATCCTTGAAGACACCAAAAGGAAGTGTTTGATGCTATGACGAAGCAATCGAAGAAGAATAAGATATTGTTATAACCACCTTGAATGGCCTCCCAGGATCATGGGATTCATTCGTTCGAGGAATGTGTGCCAGAAGGAAGTGATTACCTTCAGCAGACTCTGGGAAGAGTGCACACAAGAAGAAGCTCAACTCATAATAAGAGAAGAGAAGATGAGAGCAATTGAAGATCAAGCTCTCACGATTCAAAGAAGATCCCTCAAGCGATGAGAATTATGAAGGACTCAATTCTTGAAGAACCTCTTATCCATCTTAGCATTTGGATAAGAAATGATGATGTTATGAATGAAGAAGATGATGAAGCTGAAGGCTCAAGAATGAGTCTACCCACAACAAATAAAGATAAGTATTTGAATTGTCTTTTCCTATA
This sequence comes from Pseudotsuga menziesii, assembly GCA_001517045.1. Classification (NCBI taxonomy): domain Eukaryota; kingdom Viridiplantae; phylum Streptophyta; class Pinopsida; order Pinales; family Pinaceae; genus Pseudotsuga; species Pseudotsuga menziesii. The sequence continues at coordinate 701,015 of LPNX010875433.1, read as the reverse complement.
TATCTAGTTGTTTATATGACATTGCTTAGTTGTGAAATATGCATGATAGAATGTTTGCATTAATGACAATATACTACTAATATGCATGTGATGGGTAAGTAGCCCATGGTGATATACAACTCTCCATTTCTACTTATCTAGAATGAAACATCTTAGCTCATATATTGGATTAGTGCACAATATCAATTATGTCATGGTAGAGATGGAAGGCATCTAGAAAGTTTCTGTGAGATATGGATGAATGTTATATTGGCTAAAATAGTTGCATGATTATATCATTATGCATAAGAATTTGTCATTATGAATATGCCTTATGAAATGTTTCTAACCATACAACTGGTTCATTTGACTTGTAGGAAATATTGCGTACAATCGCCTATAAGAAAAGAAGGATGAGACTTGTTCCGAAGAACAAGCAATGACAGTTCAAGATTCACTTCAATAGGCATACATAAAAATGAACCTGAAGCTTCCATAGCGAAAGAAAGAGCTTCAAACGAATATAAAGAGAACGATAGATGAAGAATAGTATGACGAGACTTCCAAAGAAAGCAAGAGGTCTCAGACACACTCCAGTTACGTGACACTATTGAGCGACATCATTGATGCAAAGCCTTCTAGCTATGAAGAAGTAGCCAAGAAGAACGAGAAGAAAAGCACCAGTCCAAGAAGAACAATGTCTAGGATGTGGTATCGAGACCTGAAGGGTAGTGTCTTCCAAATGGATCTGCAAGATCCAACATGCAATGGATGGCAACATCGTGGGATACAAGGCAAGATTCATAGTGTTATTTTTTTATCATTTCAGTTATATGATCTTAGGATCTTATCTGAGAGAATAACAAGCACAACAATCAATCACAATAGACAATGGACACAAAGATTTTCCTCAGGGAAACCATAAAGGAGAAAACCCCACAACTTCCTCGGAGATAGAATAAGCACTAAAAGTAAAACCAAAGATACAAAAATGATCTCCCGACAGCAGTTGTCTCTCTCTCTCTTGTCCCAGCTTCTTCTCTCTCTCAATTATGTGCTACAACTGAGTGTGAGTGACTGTGTGATAAATAGAGATGCTCACTTTCTATTTATACTAGTTTCTGACTTAACATTAACTCACTAGGGCCGACTTCTCTAGGAGAGCCTAATAACCCTAGTGCCCACAATTGTGGGGACTTTAACCCTTGATCAATAAGGAAGGTTACACTCTATGACTTTACATTACTTGTTTACATTATTGATTCTCCCAATAGGAACATCGGGGTATGACATGACTTGATTACATTAACGATTTTCCCGATAGGAACATCGGGGTACAATACATAAGACATACAAGTGAATACATTCTGAAGTTACAATTACATCAACACTCCCTCTTAACTAGGAAGGTATTCTCTCGAGACACTTCATCAGCACAAATCTTCGACACTGGATCATCATCAAGTCTGGATCATCATCAAGTCCACCATCATCAAGTCTGGATCATTTGGATCATCATTAAGTCTTGATCATCACTGCTTCCGCTATCTTGAACCAATGGTGCTATCTCTCAATTCTACTCGTCACAGGAAGTTCTACAGAGCCAACCCTTTTTTCATGCTGATTGTAGGCCTAGCCTCCATGTAGGTCTTCATCTTCTTCAGCAATTATATCTGACCATGGGAGGAACACATCCAGCGACCATGTCAGAAAGGCCCGCCCAACACTCACATCTAACCATGGGATGAACACATCAACCATGTCAGAAAGGCCCAGCACTCACATCTGACCATGGGATGAACACATCAACCATGTCAAAAAGTCTTGGCACTCACATCTAACCATGGGATGAACACATCAACCATATCAGAAAGGCTCACGGACTCATCACTTCCCCTTTGGAGAACCTCGATCTGGAGAACACCAAGCTTCTCCCTAAAGTACTCAAACTTCACTCTAGCTAATGGTTTGGTCAACACATAAGCTATCTACTCGTCCGTCACAACATACTGGAGCTTCACTGCTCCTCTCTGCACCATATCCCTGATATAGTGATATTTGATCTCAATATGCTTCGACTTGTCATGGAACACTGGGTTCTCTAAAAACTTCACACAACTATGGTTGTCGCAATATATGCAAGTAGCATCCAACTGGAGATCAAACAAATCAGATAGTAGCTTCCTAAGCCACACTGCCTCACACCTAGCCGAACAAGCTGCAACATACTCTGCTTCGGTTGTACTCAGTGCCACACATGATTGATTCCTGCTAAACCACGAGATCACACATGATCCCATACTGAAGCAGCACCCTGAAGTGCTCTTCCTATCAATGGCACTGCCTGCCCAATCTGAATCCACATAACCTTCCAGGTTAATCTTTCGATTTGCCTGATACTTGAGCCCATAATCAACTGTACCCTTCAGGTATCTCAGAATATGTTTTGCAACAATCAAGTGAACATGTCTCAGATCTGTCATGAACTGACTCAATGTGTTCACAGCAAAGCAAATATCTGGTATCGTATTCGTCAGGTACATCAAGGACCCAATCATCTAACGATACATCGTAGTATCAACTGACTCGAATGAAGCATCACTCAATAGCCTCAGGTTTGATGCCATCGGTGTGGCCATGTCCTTGTAGTCCATCATCCCGAACCTCTTCAGGATCTCTACTGCATACTTCCCTTGTCCCAGGGAGATTACATCCGCATTCTGCCACACCTCCATGCCTAGAAAGTAGTGCATCATACCCAAGTCCTTCATCTTGAACTTAGCAGCCAACTTCCTCTTTGTGTCTGCAATCAATCCATCTGCACCTGTTAAAAACAGGTTATCTACATACGGTAGAAGCATCACTGGGTTCCCTTCTTCAACCTTGTAGTAAAGGTTGGAATCTGCTTTACTCTTGGTAAAGCCCAAACTAGTCACGAAGCTGTCAATTATGTCGTACCATGTCCTGGGTGCCTGTTTCAAACCGTACAAAGCTTTCTTCAATTTGCACACATGAGTCTCCATGTCATGTGTCTCAAAACCGAGTGGTTGCTCCACATACACTTCTCTTCTACTACACCATTTAAGAAGGCAGTCTTGACATCCATCTGGAGTACCTTCCATTTCATGACTGCAGCCAGAGCAAGTACTGATCTGATGGAAGTGTATCTGGCTACAGGTGCAAAAGTCTCTTCATAATCTATTCCTTCTTTCTGGGAGAAATCACAAGCCACAAATCTTGCTTTATATTTCTCTATGCTACCATCTGCAGCATGCTTAATCTTGTAGATCCACTCAGAAGTCACAACAGACTTCCCTTCTGGTCTTGGGACAACATCCCAAACATCATTCTTCATGATCGACTGGTACTCCTCGATCATAGCGTCCTTCCATTCTTTCTTCTCTGTTGCTTCTTCATATTTGGAAGGTTCTTTATCGATGATGTCACATAATAAGGCTACATATCCAGAGTAGGACCTAGTTCTCTTTCTTTCTTTGTTCATTTCTTCTGGAGCCCCATATATTTATGCACCTTGGATAGCCTCTCGTACCCATGCAGGTTTCCTCTTGTGAGGATTCTTCTCTTAAGGTGGATCTACTAGTTCCTGAGGTTCTTCCATTTCTCGATCTTCTTCTAGAGTTGCTTCATTCAGTTGTATTACAGATTCTGGGTACTTACGATTCTTCGGAGTCTTCATCAAGTCTTTTTTTGGACTTGATGTAAGTTGAGTCTTCGTCAAATGTTACATCTCTGCTGATGTCGATCTTCTTGAATCCTAGGAAGTATATTCTGTAAGCCTTCGAGTTCTCAGAGTATCCCACAAATATGCCATTCTTTCTTGAAGGATCTAACTTTGTCCTCTTTTCTTTTGGAATGTGTATGTACACTGGACAACCAAATATTCTGAGATGATTGACTTCTAGTTTCTTGCCGAAAAAGACTTTTTCAGGTGTCTTGTTCTCGAGTACTCTATGTGAAGTACGGTTATGTACATACACAGTTGTCCTAGCAGCGTTTGCCCATAGATGCATGGGAAGGTCTTGATCATGAAGCATTGCCCTTGCTGCTTCCATGATTGTTCTGTTCTTTCTTTCCGCAACCCCATTCTGTTGTGGATTATATGGAGTGGTCAACTCCCTCTTAATCCCTGAATCTCAGCATAATTCTTTGAATTCATTTGATGTGAATTCTCCACCATTATCTGATCGAAAGATCTTGATCTTCTTCTTTGTGTGGTTCTCAATCAAGGCTTTGAATTCTTTAAATTTGTTGTTTACTTCATCCTTGTTCTTCATAAAGTATATCCATGTCATCCTAGAAAAATCAAAAATGAAAGAAACATAATATACATACCCACTTAGAGAACTGGATGGCATTAGACTGCATACATCTGAGTGGATGATTTACAAGATTCATTTTTCCTTGCTCTCGCTTCTTGGAAATGTCCTCTTTGTGTTCTTTCCTTTCGCACATCCTTTGCATACACCTTCATGTTTTGCCTGTATTTCTGGAAAACCTTCAGCAAAGATGGAGAGAAGGTTCTTCTTTAGTCCTGGTACAAATAGGACATCCTTCATCTTTATAGACTTTCCAGAGTCTAGTTTGTAGGATGATTCACCACTACCTTTTATTGGATATTGGTAGTCATCCCCAAGTTTTACCTTGTGGGGTGATTCATGTTCTGATAGTCTCACAAAGGATTCCTTAAATCCCGTCATGTGTTTGGAAGCACCACTGTCTATAAGCCAATCATTGCTTCCATGTGAGACAGTTCCCGTGAGGGCAGAGATCAGAACATATTCTTCATCACTTGAAAAATCATCGCTTTCTTGCTTGATTCTCTTCTTGGGAGGTTCATCATCCTCTGCAGTGTTAGCATGATGTCTTTTCTTGTTTTCCTTCTTCTTGTGAGAGCCATGACATGTAAAGCATCTGAATTTAGGTAGATTCTTGTTAGATCTTCTAAGATGAGAGTGCTTACCTTGGTGATGGTCTATTTTGCTCTTCTTGGATTGTACTGTGAGAGCTTGATCTTCATTTCCCATCTTTTCTTCTTGAGCTACTATTCGAGCTTGCTTCTTCTTGTGAGCATTCTTCCCAAAGTCTGCTAAACTTGATTAGTTTCTTCCTAACACAGATCCCTTGAATGAAGGAGTCCCATGCTCTAGGGAGACCATTCAAGGTGATCATCACAATCTTTGCATTCTCTACATCTTCATCTACTGCTTCAAGTTGTTCCTTGATCTAAGAGACCCTTGTAAAGTAAGACTATAGTAAAGTAAGACTGTATAGTCTCCGCATTCTGGATCTTTACATTCTTCAATTGGTTTCTCAGAGTCATCTTCTGATTTATGTTCTTCCCTTCAAACAACTTGGTCAGGGCATCAAACATCTTTTTGGGTGTCTTTAGGGAGGAGACCTGAGGTATAAGATGATCCTTGATTGAATCAGCAATAATCCTCTTAGCCATGACCAATTTCCTTTTGTGTAAGGCCTTAGCCTCATCTCCCTTTGGAACTGGAACCTCTTCACTTATGTAGGAGTCCAATTCATTTTCTTCCAAAACAAGGGAGATCCTATACTTCCAGGTTTGGAAGTTGGCAAATCCCTCAAGCTTTTCATCAAGCTTGGTATGATGAGACATCTTAACAAAGAACCTCAAATGGAAATACAAAAGATTTAGATCTTACCTATTTAAGATGTCCGAACTGAATCTGGAGCTAGATTTCTACAGAGTTGGTTTTCTAGTTCAAGAGCAGATTAGGGCTTGACTTTCCGGGAGTTCTACCCAACCAAAAACTTCAATTTTGATCTCTAAACTTCGATTTTGTGGAGGAGATCAATCATGGCCTAGGCTCGCTCAAAAATTCCACTTTTGTGGAAAGCCCTAATTTCCCGCTGCAGTGTTGGGTCAAACACTGAAAATCCTCAGAATCAGATTCTGCTTCGATAGAAAGATGCGCCCTAGAAAAGAGAGTCAGCCTAGCCTCCTTTTGTTGATGATCTGTGGAGAGAGATCCAAAAAAATAGGAAGCCCTTGCTTCATCAGTTGCACAGTGTCTTCTTCTCATGTTAGCTCTGATACCATGTTAATTTTTTATCATTTAAGCTATATGATCTTAGGATCTTATCTGAGAGAATAACAAGCATAGTAATCAATCACAATAGACAATGGACACAAAGATTTTCCTCGAGGAAACCATAAAGGAGAAAACCCCGCAACTTCCTCAGAGATGGAATAAGCACCAAAAGTAAAACCCAAAGATACAAAGATGATCTCCCAACAGCAGTTCTCTCTCTCTCTCTCTTGTCCCAACTTCTTCTCTCTCTTAGTTATGCACTACAACTGAGTGTGAATGACTGTGTGATAAATAGAGACTCACTCTCTATTTATAGTAGTTTCTGACTTGACATTAACTCACCAGGGCCGACTTCTCTAGGAGAGTCTAATAACCCTAGTGCCCCACAACTGTGGGGACTTTAACCCTTGATCAATAAGGAAGGTTACCCTCTATGACTTTACATGACTTGTTTACATTATTGATTCTCCCGATAGGAACATCGGGGTATGACAAGACTTGATTACATTACTGATTTTCCCGATAGGAACATCAGGGTACAATATATAAGACATACAAGTGAATACATTACGAAGTTACAATTACATCAAAACGTAGAACGAGGCTTCTCACAGAAAGAAGGCGTAGACTACGAAGAGACATTCGCAGCCACTGGGAGTTGAGACACATGATAGGCAGAATCATGTGTGCAAATTAAAGAAGGCCTTGTACAAGCTCAGAAGGCACCCATGTGATAACACATATTTGAGGAGCTTGAAGATCACCTAGAGTGATGAAGATCTTAACTTTTGCTACAAGGTTGAAGATGAAAGCCTATGGAGGATGAAAAACTCACAGATGGGTGCGAGAATAACTTTTCAAAAGGTTCAAGATAGAGGATCTTGGTATCCAATGACCCTAGATGGATACATAGAATATTAGTAGCAGAGGAAGCTACTTGTCACTCCAATACAGGGAGAATGATGCTCGACTTCAAAGGGAGTGACTGCAGAAGATACTGAGGTTCAACATGGTACGATAGGATGGACAACTTACTTATGACTCTAGGCTTTACTGAGAGTAAAACAGATTCCAACCTTTGCTTCAAGGTTGAAGGCGAAAGACCAGTGATGCTCCTGTTATATGTCGATGACATGTTCCTGATAGGAAAAGAACTCATTAAAAATGCAAGAAGGAGACTTGCTGCTGAGTTCGAGATGAAGGACTTGGGTATGATGCACTACTTTCTAGGCATGGAGGTGTGGCAAAGTACAGATGGAATCTTCCTTGGACAAGAGAAGTATGCAATGGAGATCCTGAAGAGGTTCGAGATGATGGACTGCAAGGCCATGGCTACACCTATGGCATCGAACCTGAAGCTATTGAGTGATGCTTCATCAGAGATTGTTGATGCCATGATGTATCATTAGATGATTTGTTCCTTGATGTACCTAACGAATACGAGACCAGATATTTGCTTTGCTATGAACATATTGAGGCAATTCCTGACAGATCCGAGACATGTTCACCTTATTGCTGTAAAGCATATTCTGAGGTACCTGAAGGGTACAGTTGATTATGGACTCAAGTATGAAGCAAATCAGAAGATTAACCTGGAGGGTTATGTAGATTCGAATTGGGCAGGCGATGCCATTGATAGAAAGAGCACTTCAGGGTGTTGTTTCAGTATGAGATCAAGTGTGATATCTTGGTTTAGCAGGAAGAAGTCCTGCATGGCGCTGAGTACAGCCGAGGCAAAATATGTTGCCACTTGCTCGACTATTTGTGAGGTAGTATGTTTCTTGTGAAAGCTGCTATTTGATTTGATTGATCTGACTTGCATTTTTGTATGATGCAGAGAGGAGCAGTGAAGCTCTAGTGTACTTCAAAATCGAGGTTCCTTCCAAGGGGAAGTGTTGAGTCCGAGAGCCTTTCTAGCATGGTGGTAGGTTGGGCCTCCCATGGTCAGATGCAAGTGTTGAGCCTTTCCGACATGGTGGCAGGTCGGGCCTCCCATGGTTGGATATAAGTGTTGAGTCCTTCCGACATGGTGGCAGGCTGGGCCTCCCAAGGTCAGATATAAGTGTTGTGCCTTTCCGACATGGTGGCAAGCTGAGCCTCCCATGGTTGGATGTAAGCGCAGTGCCTTTCTGACATGGTGGCAGGCTGGGCCTCCCATGGTCAGATGTAAGTGCATAGCCTTTCTAACATGGTGGTAGGTGGGGCCTTCCATGATCAGATGTAAGTGTTGGGCCTTTCCTCGGATGGTAGATGGTGTGTCCTACTATGTCGGTGGATGTAAATGATGGGCCTTTCCTCGGATGGTAGATGGTGTGTCCTACCATGCCGGTGGATGTAAGTGTTGGGCCTTTCCTCGAATGGTAGATGGTGTGTCCTACCATGCCAGTGGATGTAAGTGCTGGGCCTTCCCTCGGATGGTAGATGGTGTGTCCTACCATGCCGGTGGATGTAAGTGTTGGGCCTTCCCTCGGATGGTAGATGGTGGATGTAAGTGTTGGGCCTTCCCTCGAATGGTAGATGGTGTGTCCTACCATGCTGGTGGATGCAAGTGTTTGGCTTTTCCTCGGATGGTAGATGGTGTGTCCTACCATGCTGGTGGATGTAAGTGTTGGGCATTCCCTCGGATGGTAGATGGTGTGTCCTACCATGCCGATGGATGTAAGTGATGGGCCTTTCTGACATGGTTGCAGGCTAGACCTCCCATGGTCAGATGTCAGCATTGGGCCTTTCTGACATGGTGGCAGGCTGGGCCTCCCATGGTCGGATATAAGTGTTAAGACCTACATCCAGCATGAATAAGGGATGGCTCTGTAGAACTCCTATGACGAATAGAATTGAGAGATAGCACCATTTGCTCAAGATGGCGGGAGCAGTGATGATGATGATGATCCAGTGATGAAGACTTGTGCTGATGAACTGTGTCAAAAGAATACCTTCCTAGTTAAGAGGTAGTGTTGATGTATTTGTAACTTCTGAATGTATTCACTTGTATATTTTATATTGTATTTCATTGTACCCTGACAGAGATGTTTGTTCCTCTGATCGGGAGAGTCATTAATATAATAAAGTCATGTAAAGTCATTGAGGTTAACCCTCCGTTGTAAGTCGAGGCAATAGTCCCCATAGTTGAGGGGTATTAGGGTTATTAGACTCTCCTAGTGAGGTCGGCCCTGTAGAATAATTGTCAAGTGAAAATACTAGTATAAATAGAGAGTGAAACTATATTTGAAACACACACTCAACTGTAGCGCATGAGTGGGAGAGGAGGAGCTCGCACAAGTGAGAGAGAGAACAGATGTCGAAGATAATCTGTGTTTTTGGGTTTTACTTTTGCTATTGGTGCTTATTCTATCTCTGAGGAAGTTTCGGGGTTTTCTCCTTTATGGTTTCCCCGAGGAAAACTCTTTGTCTCTTGTCTCTTGTCTCTTGTGATTATTGTTGTGCATGTTATTCTCCCAGATAAGATCTTAGATCATATTGATTAAATGATAAAAATCTAACATATGGATTATTAAGGTGTCTACCAAAATCCTTTAATGTTGTGGTAAACAACCCTTATTTACTATTTTACTTTACAACAGATCTTTGCAATAAAGATTCCATGTATATAGTATAATTGATAAATGAAATGAATGATGATTGATGGATGTCCCTTTAATGTTGTAGTAAACAATCCTTATTTACTATTTTACTTGACGACGGATCTTTGCAATAAAGATTCCATGTATATAGTATAATTGATAAATGAAATGAATGATGATTGATGGATGTCCCTTTAATGTTGTAGTAAACAATCCTTATTTACTATTTTACTTGACGGCGGATCTTTGCAATAAAGATTCCATGTATATAGTATAATTGATAAATGAAATGAATGATGATTGATGAATACAATGCTCTCATGATGGTATACCTTTATAGCCATTGACTAGTCACTAGAATGAACATGTTGCAATAAAGATTCCATGTATATAGTACAATTGATAAATGAAATGAATGATGATTGATGAATACAATGCTCTCATGATGGTATTTCTTTATAGGCATTGACTAGTGACTAGAATGAACATGTGTATCGCTTGACCTTTCATTTAATTTTAATCCTATTTATTAATTATTTCTATTGTTTATATCTATTATTAAGTATATAACAAATGTCACACTAGAAACATCGGATGAGGTAAAAAACAAGTACTTAGACAAATTTGGGCAAATGGATACTCTTCTATCTCAGTATTTAAAGTGAAATGAATCTATATGATGCTTTACAACACATCATAATGCTTATTTTAAAATACTTTAAATAAAATAAACACATAACAAAACATTAAAAAACAAACCAATGCATATATAGAGAAAGTGAAAAAGATTTCCCCGAGATACGTGAAATATTTCACGTATCAAGTACTAATTACCTGAAAACATTTTATCCAAAATTACATGGTAAGAATAATATAACTCACGTTGACCATACCCCAAAATGAAGAGTAATCCAAAATATCTGTGATTCAAAGTATTTAATCAAATATTTCATCACCGTCAAATAGCGTTCTACCATATACATGCCACCACTTTTTCATTTTCCTCTTCGTTGTTTTGTTTTAAATGATTTGAAAGAAAATATAATGGATGATGCCACATCAGCTTTAGGAGTTCCACATTATGTTGAGGAATTTTCAATCATTATAGTATATTACGATATCATAGTTCCTATAAGTGTCTATGGCGTGGGGTAATCTTTAAATCACCCTCCTGTCGATGGCATACAGTACTCTTCAAATCACCCTCCTTGAAAAGATCCAACCAGGAATTTTCAATCATTATGGTTTCTTACTATCACTCCAGTCAGTGTCGATGCCATGTGGTACTCTTTAGTTAAACCACCCTCCTTCAAAGGTCCAACCAAGCAAATCGAGGAAGTTCAATCTGCCCCTAGATACGCTGAAGAAACATTGGCATCATATATGTACTTGAGAAGTTGATATTGTATAGAAAAGACTATATTACATATACAAGACGATCCTGGCAGAGAAATAATAACAAAAACACATCTGCAACCAACCAAACAGGGATGGAATTTGAGCTCCGTCCTAGGCTGAGTACAAGTGTATGTTAGACTAAAGAACATTAATGAACTGGAAAATCTTGTGAAAAAAGTGTAATCCTTGCTGTATCTAAATATATGAACACGAGATTAAGGCAAATGTTATTGGGAAAGCCAGTTCAAGATACTTCAAGATTAGCTCCACCGTCCAATAAGTGCATTTGGCATTCAGTACTATGATGAATAGCATCACCAAAAGCAGTGCATTCAGCCTTCAGTGCTAGGATGAATAGTTTCTCCAAAAGCAGTGTTGATATATGCACATAACAATCGGTCCAATAGTCTAGGATAGTCTATTTGCTTGAAATTGGCAGAAACTGATATCGAAACAATTTCGTTCCTCTGTGTGGAACTTTGGTGGAGATAGTCATGTCGAAGAGAAGAAGACAGATTTTAAGGAAGACAACGTTGATCCAAATATGTCTATTGGTATGTCGGAGAGGTGGTTCAAGATAATGGAAAATGAAACTATAAATGTGCAATAAAACAATTGTAATATAAACCGCCTAGATTATTGAATTGGAAGTATAAGAATTCCCCTTAGAATGTTTAAAGTTAAAAAGGGTACCAGTTAATTCGATTGCAGTGCCACTGTACAGCAAACATGCATAATAAATATTTTGCTTATTCTTTAAAACATAATCTAATCGTATTTCTTCCCATTAAAGCCAAAGATAATTTGTTGTTAGCAAAACTGTAGGATTTTATGTGTTCATAACAAAATAGCAGTCACATAAATGTGAAAGAGAACAAGAGAGATAGTCTAAGCTATGCTTCAAGTCCCTGCCTTATGTCTAGATTAACAGTTCCTGTGGGACGTAGTTAAGCGTCCACGAATCCACCTCGCCCTCGCTCTTGGATGGACCGCCCAAACGCCTCCTAACCTCAGTTGTAGAATGGAGTGATTTCTTTGGGAGAGCACATGAGACAAGACTCACAGTTTTAACACCCGTAGCGATTCCAAGGATGAGCTTGGAATCGTAAATAACTCGGTGGACCTTCCCGCCACGTACGTACCTGAAATGACACACTAATAAATAATAATAAAAATGGGCTGGCCTCGGGATTTGTTCGAATCTCTCCAGCGTAGTAACCGGACGTTGGAGCCGCTGGCTGGTTGTAGAATACACAAATCCTATATCCCAAAGAGTATTTCTGTAAGAATTATTTACTTCATTTACCATATCAACTTGGCAATACAATTTTTAATTTTACCAGTAGTGTGTAGAGGAGGTTGCTATTGTTGATCGCAGGTGCTTGAGTGATTGGTGTTTGCCTAGGGTTAGAACTGCTCGTTGAAACTACTCAAACTACAACTGCAACCATAATCCCGTTGCGTAGGGAAAATGGTGCTCAGGGGAAACCAAATGAGAATTATCCCATTTGTTGCTGCGTCGTGTTGACATCCAGCATGTTGTCGAATTCTAGATAGTAGGCCTCCACCCAATATTTGTTGTCCTTCTATCGTGTCGATTAGAACGATAGTGAGATCGGATGCCATATTTTATTGTGATCGATGCGATGGCTTTCTACTAAATCCTTAGATTCAATGCAGGAATAGTCTGAACAACCATTGATAGCGAAATATCTGCCCACTGACGAAGGCTACATTGTTAAGAAAACAGAATTCGAATAAATGTGGATATTTCATTGTAGTCCTATGTCCATCGATTTTGGTAGATCTCAGAAAAAGGTTGATGTGCGCTATCAGTGGCAACATATCTCTTGGTGATTTTTAACGGTGAGCAACAACCTGAAAGATCTTGCTAGTTCTCAGTGACTTGGTAGCGTTGTAATAATTTGCAGTGCTCTTAGACTAATCAAACTGGTTGATAACAACTCATGGTGATCTTAATACTGTCGCGGTCGGGGATTGAGATAGCGAATAGAAGCATAATTCCCATAAAATGATTCCACGTATCATGTTCTTTAATATCACACGAATCGCTTGATGAAATCTTGATCCGGCGGAATTAACCTCATGATGAATGTCTCCAAGATTCCGCCTCTAGTGCCGCAAACACCAACCTCTGTTCATCTTGCAAGCACGCTAACAGGTTGCAAATTGCAAAATCTTATGCGGTGGTGGGATCTTTTTAAATGAGAACGAACAACGTTCCCAGTCTAGAAGACGTTCGCAAGTGACTGCCTATGATTGCCAATAGGATTGAGGTAGCGAATAGAAGCTTCACAGACCTTTAGCAAAGCCTGGTAATTATAGGATTGAGGTAGCGAGTAGAAGCATCACAGATCTTTAGCAAAGCATGGTAATTAATGACGTGAAAACCTCACTCTGTTAACAGCCACGTTGAGGCTAAGATCCTCGATCTCCTACGACACGTGAATGCAACGCGAGCTCACGTTCACCCTTCCCGCCACGTACCTGAAATGACACTAATAAATAATAAAAAATTGTCTGGCCTCGATTTGAGGCCAAATAAGGCTCTCAAATTGTTGATTGGTCAAAACAAAAAAGTACCTTGAAAACTTAGGTTAAACAGCATAAAAATCCGTGCAGATTAATACGTTTTCCGCTGAAGCGATTTCGATAGTACTTCTGCTTGGCAGGGACTAATAATTAATGTCATGTGTTCATAACAAAATAGCAGAAACAAAATGTGAAGAAAATAATAAATGTCAATATATTAATGCTGCAGCAAGTACAACGTCAGGAGCCTGAGGTAGAATACCTACATTACATATACCACTCTCAAGGTAATCATTCCTTAACCATAACAATTTATAGCACACTAGGTTGGTTAAAGCGGTTTAACTAACCACTAACCTTAACCTCTAAATGTTTAAATGTCCACATATTTTATAAACACTAACATTAATTTCTGCTAACATAATGTTTAATTAAGTTGGAGCACCATGTTGGCTCCAACAATAACATAAGCTTATTCGAGTGGTCATACATGCACATGACATCAGTAAAACAAAGTTATCTTAATACATGAGAAAAATAGCTTCTCTTCACAACAAAACATATCATATATTTATATGTAATAATACCATATTCACAAGAACCCATGTACAAGTCCAGACTGCAAGTCTAACCAAATTCACTAATATGAAATAATATAGTAGACGAAGGCAAAGCACCATATATACTTATACAAGAGGCACATATCTGACATCCATTACAGACTTTTGTTTAAGTGTTCCATCAGCAAGTTTGTCTATTATCATCAAGGACTGCATTCAAAAAGAGTGTAATCACTTTAGCCAAAATGAAAAAGTACGTACTTTGAAATTGATAAAGCCTAGAAAGTGATCTCATGCACCCATAATTAATAAACTTACGTCAACAACCGGAATAACTATTCTTCCTCCTGGCTTTAGCTGATTTACCAGGGCTTCCGGCACTTCTGTGGATAGCAACGCTTCTTTTCAGGGTAAGATATTGCAGGAAAGAGTTATGATAAGATAACTACACAAAATAACAAAATGGATATTACCTGAAGCTGCTGCACCTACATGGATAGCATCATAAGGAGCTTCATCTGGAAATCCCTTCTTCCCATCACCCACTTGTCACATGTCCAGAAAATGTGATTAGACAAAAGTCAAAAACTAGCAGCAATCAATAAACGTCTATAGTAAGCAACCATTACAATCAATGCATAAAACCAATGGTAAAAGAGATTCCGGATCTTAAGTAATAGTAACTTAGTAACTATAAACATAAATCTTTATAACGTGTGCAACACCCCTACAATTTCAAATTCCTGACTGTATTAATTAAATGAAAGTTCATCCCATCTGGACTTTAGTAATCTGTCCTACAACGTATCGATTCTATTGATTATCTTCCATTTTCAGATCACAACTTAAGCTCTCAAAAACTAATTTACCCCTGCACTTAGTTTCCTCCCTCCCTCAAGAAACTGCTGAGCCATGCCAGCTAGTACAAAGGTCATGCCATTCTGTATATTTTAAAACCTTCAGGTTCTAATCCAACCTATAATTAGAAACAAAACAGGGAAAAATTGTAGTGTCCCCGGATGCCTCTGTTGGCCATTGGGCACTATCAGCAAGATTCCTTCAAATCATCATTTCTGAGGCTGAATTAAACCTCTGACAGTGCTATAATTTGTATGCAAATATAATATAGCAGCAGAATTAACATTGCATATTCCACCCCCGGATCGGGTGTCTGCATGTAAGCAAGGGAAGAGGACGTTGTATGGCACATCCCAAGGGAACGACCGGACCTCAGCCACTTGTCCACCCTCCCTATGACAGGACTGCCACCATGCCAGGCTACTTAATGCCCACACAACCCAGCAGTCCACTTCTGGTTACGATGAAGTGTGAGAACATCTGTGGCTCCAGTGATGCAGAACAGAGAATTATGGCGATTTCACTCCGTCATGGGGAACTGTACGTCAGAAATCGTGATGGTTACTGGCCTAGATCCGATAACAAGCTTAAACTCCCTCTCAGAGCTGGTGTCATGGCCATCATTGCAGTGAGATCAGGAGAATGCAGGCCTGCAAGCACCAATTTCTGGCATCATGAGGATAGCTGGGTAGAAGCTCCAGAGATTAGTCAGATTATGCTGGACAAGCACAATAGAATGAGATCTATATACAGGTACTATTCAGGGTCTTTCAACTTCTGGATTGTCTGTTTCCAAGTGTTTTTAACTCCCGGTCTGTCCACTTCAGTCCTCTTTTAGCAAGTCCCCTGCTCCTGTCTTCTCCAAGCAGCCCCCCTTGTTGGGTTGCTTTAGCCTCCTTACCCGCTCCTTGCTCTGTTCCTCCGAACACTGCGACCCTCACTGCACAGGCTCCTTGGGTTCCTCCCAACAGAAGGTGGCTTCCCATTTCCTTTCTGGAAAACTCTTCCCTGCTTTTGATTCCATTCCACTGCTCTTTCTCGNATTCTGATGTATATTATCATTGTATGTTGTTGTACCCCCATTGGGGATGTGTGTTACCCCTTTACGGGATGTCTAAATTGTGTCTAGACCTTGAGGTACAGCCTCCGTTGTAACTCGGGGCAATAGTCCCCAGTGTAACATCATGTAATATGTTCTTGTAGTCTCTCTAGGAGAAGTGGGCCCCATGTGAGATGACATGTAGGCTCGAGTCTTATGTTTGGTCAATGACTTGAAAGGATATAAATAGGGAGGCACTCTCTCTCATTTATACACACCTCACACTCTCAAGTTCACATGAGAGAGAGAGACAGTCACAGGAGGAGAGATAGATAGCTGCTAAATACTTCTTATTACTGCTTTTGATCATCTTACTATTCTGAGGAAGTTTGCGGGGTTTTCTCCTTTATGGTTTCCCCGGTGAAAATCTGTCTCGTGAATCTTTTATGTCTTATGCATCTTGTTGTACTTGTTATTCTTTCAGATAAAGATCCTAGATAATCTAATCAGATCTTAAGAAAAACTAACATCTCATCCCCCCTCACCATGCCGAGAACGTCCCTCTCCTGCGACCCATGCAAGGGCAAGGGCCCTGTCTCAAATCACAGGATTAAACAGGACATTGAAATAAATCGCTCCCGCTAGCTCCCCCTCACCCCAGTCCACATCCAAAGAAGAATTGAGGAATTGGAAGAAGATACTCTGATAGAGCAGAATTGCACTCTTGAGGAGGAAATAATGGAGAATATGGAGGGTCATGCTCAAGACCCTGGAAACACCAGAGCTAGAGACACTAAATTCTTCAAAACAGTGGCTCTTAAATCATAAAATAAATCTCTGCTCAGCAAGGCTATACTTGATACTCAGGAGGAGAGGAATGGTCTGGTTCTGATGATGGAAGAGATAATAGACCAAAACAGCAAGCTGTTAGCCCAGAATAGGAGACTGGACAGGAAGCTCAATTGCCTTTATAAAACCACAACAGGACAAGACTTTCCCCCAGAAGACCATCAGACTACACAAGCAAGCCAGGTTCAAGCCAATTCTATTCTGAAGAATGAAGCTAAGAAGTAGTAATAGATTCCTGCAGTCAGCTTTTTTTTAATTTTTGAACAGCTATGTTAATTTCAGAGCTCTGCAAAACTCTGATCAGCAATCAGTTTATGTTTTAATCTTCTCAGTAATGTCAGTAGGATAGATAGACCTGTTAGTGAAAAGCTCCTGATTAACATTTGGGCTGGAGTTCCTTCAAGCCAGCCAAACTGAATTTTGACTGTATGTATATCCTTTTTATATATCAATAAAAAATAAACTTAGCTAGCTTACAAAAAAAAACATTGCATATTCCAAATTTGTTCATTACCCATTTCGTTAAAGATAGCACCAAAACAAAAAACATTTTACAAAGAGATAAATGTGAATACTTATAATTAAATTTAAAATACTGTTCACCAAACTGGTTGTTAAGGAGTGGTTTACCACCCAACTGTATGAATCAGCTATGGATTCCACCCCAAGTCTGACCATGATCAACCCATTATTCTCATGACCAAGCCGATCTGCTCATTATAGAGTACTTCTACCATCAAACAGTCATGTCACTCCTATACACTGCTCTACACAACACAAGGAAATATTCCCTTTCTTCACTTAATAGACCCTTAGGGATCCTTCCCTTTCCATGCTCTTTAGTGTATGCAAAAGTGTCCAATTACTAGTTTCTCTCTGGGAAAAACCTGGAATAGAAAACCATTAGGGGAAATTTGAGGTCTAAAATGGGTCTCTTAAGAAAAAAGGTCATTGTTAAGTAGGAAATTCAGTAGCCAATAGAATTTCAAGTAATTGTGTGAGTGATAATTGTTGAGTATAACTATACAAGTCAAAAGCTTAGTTGCAGGAAACACAGGTCTGGCACCTGTTTCACCCTAAAAAACCTGCCAAAACACTGAAATGTGTATGGTACTTGACAGAAACTTGTTTCCGTACAGGAAACACGTCCATACGAAAGGAAATGTGTTTCCGTCATGTTTTCTCCCCTGTACGGCGCGTTTCCCGTCAAATAAAAGCCCGTCTCTTAAAAAACAAGCTCGTAAAGTCTATTTCCACCCACAGATTTTAGTAATCCAGAGTTAATTCAATAAATTTTAACTCTAGATGCTTCTAATTAGGTTGAAGAAAGTTATAAATAGAACATCACTTCATTCTCTCCTCACACAAGCACTTGAGTACTCAAGGCCCATAAAATAGCAGTAGGACTTGTGCATATTAGGATGTCGAACCAGAATCTCTTGATTTGGACCTCTCTCTTGCTGCACTAAATATTGAGGAACCTAGAAATGGAATTGGAAATACTTCTTCCACTCTACATTCTGATGTTGAACATGTTTCTTGTTCTATTTTTGAGGAAGACTATGAATATGAGGATGACTATTTGTCTGAGCTCATGATTTACTTTTATTTCTATGTTATTATGTTCATTGTTCACAGTTTGATTCATTGTACTTGTAGCCTCATACATAAAGGCTAATTTTGGATTACTTTAAGCCTCATTTATAAAGGTTATTTTGGATGTAGTTGCTTGCATGAATGAAATAATATAGACTTGTGTTCATGAGTAAAATGTGATGTTACATGTATGATTTAAATTTTATCTATATCATTTATCATCGATCACTTGGCAATGTTGCTTGCAGCTAAATGTAATTAATAATTTATGGTTTACGTTTTGTAGAATTTTGTCTTTGCTCATATATATATATATAGTGTTTCCAATGTTTCCTTGTTTACCCATTTCGTCTCTGTTTCCCCGTTTTGTGCAACTTAGGTCAAATGTGACTATGCCCTATTTTTATTTGACAATATATGACCACATAAACCCCACCTTGGTTAAGATCTTGGTGAGAACTTCTTGGGATATGTTAAATATTCTTCAAATAATAAAGAATATTTTATATTATCACTACCTCTTACTCAATAAAAATATAAATATCACATTTATTACAATTATAATGGGGTTCACCTGGAATACAATCACCTTGGAATATGATAAATATTTCATGATTAATACATTGAAGTGAAATAAAGGAATAATATTTTAAATTATGTTGAGTATTTTGGATAAAAAAAGAAATGTTTTTCACATATTTTCAATTATCTTATTGGAGGTTCACTAAAAGTATAAAGTGTGGGTACTCATACCAATAAGTTCTGCAACCAACAAATACACATTCTTGATACTTTTAATGAACCCAAAGTAAGATTAAGAGAAAATATGTTGAAAAGCAAATCCTAGGAAGATTCAAATTTTAGGCAATAAAACACATTTATCTGGGAAGGATTTCTCTCAAACTTCCTTCAATGTATGTGTGCATGAAAGTATGCCTTTACTATCATGTAACTATAAAAGTTATATAATAATGAATATTTCTTTAGGATTATTATATTAATTTATTCGGTAAATTTTATATTTAATATTAGATGAACAAAATTTTAGTTGTACATGTAATGAATTATAATTTATATTTTTTCAAAAGAAAAAAATTATATTTCTATTCATTAAAGAAAAAGAGATATATTCTTCGGAGTAGTCTGCAAGAAGACTGTAAGTATGGTCTGAGAGAGGACTATCAACAGACTGAGATAAGCATCAAGAAAAGGAACTCTTAGGAGAACAACATTCAATATATCGCAACATTTACGACATTTTGAATATATCACGATTCACGATATATTGAATGTGTCGCAATATATTGGGAATATATGCTGATATTTTCCATTAGGAATATATTGGGAATATATGGCGAAAAAAATGCATGCAATTTGGGAAATTGATCCACAGGTTGAGTTTTTGGCAGTGTTATTAAAACAAGAGATATTAAATTCTTAAAGCAATAAATGGTAATATTAAATTCTTTAAGTAAAAGTAAACTTTTACTTAAATTTTTAACATTACCATTAATTGTTTCAGGATGTTTGACAGTGGTTCCAATCTCATCGGACTTCATATGCAAAAAGTAGAATTTTAGATCCCATTTAGAATTCAACAGACTTAATAGTTTTCAAGATTTCAAGATTGCAACAATTCCACTGGATTTTATCAGGTATGAGGGTATGGGATTGGCATTTAATCAAGCACATCAACCCCTCTATGTACCTTGATGTTGGTTGAAATATTTTATCGTGACCTTAATAAAAATGTACCCTTCACTCATTAAGCATGGGAAGTTTCATTAAAATTGTAGAGTGTTGACTAATGTCATTGGAGGATCAACTTCGAGATTCGAGGTAGAGGCAAGGGCTAGAGCCTAGAGGAGGAGGGCATAGGGTGCTATTGATGAATAGGATCCCAATATAGGCAATAATTTTTATGATATGCAAGTATGGAAGGAGATAACTCACATTGGTTTCCACCTCAGCCTTGTTAACTTCCACCATAGCCCGAGTAGTTGGAGCTTCCAATTTGACACCTAACTCATCCAAAGCACCCACAAGACCCCCTACTGCTTCCAGAGGAAGAGTGGTGCCCGTTGCCTATAAAAGGGGTAGAGGGGATCGATGACTCCTACTATTTATCATTGTACTATGCAGTATCTAGATGCCTCATAAGTCATGATGATTCATCTCTTTAGAGACATTTATTTTGATCATTTGATGTTATTTTCTATCATTCCATCATAAACATATTTCAGTATTTTCAGTTTATAGTTCATATGTGATCATGATCCACCATTTGACATCTTATGCATCTTATATATTAGTTGTATTTTCGTATTTTTGTAGAATGTGTTTATTTGATGTTGTTGTTGCTTTAAATGTTAAAAAAATTGAAAAAAATGGTTACTTTTGTATGTCTTTTATGCTTAACGACATTTGCCAATATTTTCCGATATTTTCATCGTTGTTGCCGATAAGTTACATTTCGAACCTGTTATCACAGATCTTGTAGTTGCCCCAGTAGAGTAATCCTATACAGGATGGCAGAGGAGACATGCAACCAAAGTCGTGATCTACGAAAACCCTAACCCCCAAAAGATGGATGGTTGTCACGTCGGTTAGGACTTCCTTAACTTTATGCCACTGGAGAAGCCCAGGTGACAATGGGGGAGATCCAGACCTATCCTGAAAGGGCAGACCTAAAGCAAATCGCCAGATCAAACTCCTGATAGAGAATACGTAAGGTGAGTGCTTGAAACCCTAGATTTGAGGGATAAGACACAAATTAAGAAAATATTTGAGTAGGGGTGGTTAGAGATATTGGAAATGTTACTCAAGTAGGACGACACAGTGACTTATGGAAATTTGGATCAGATCTAGGATTAGTGTGTTGGTTCAAATGATCAAACCCGAGACCCTGGGGGGATTTAAGTAGATAAATGAGAAATTCCCAAGACAAGGTTAATATTGATAATTAAGGCTTCCTGCACACTGACTCGGACGAAGGATTCAGCAATCAGACAAAATCCAAGTGAAACCGGAAAAGACGCACAAGGAAACTCGCTGCCAGATAGAGAGGGGCGCTTTCTCCCCTAGAGATCAGCGCCTCGAGAGGGGCAAATAGAGTCTATAGCTGACGCCTAGAAGGGAAAGAAGGTTTTGTGGGATGGACGACAAAACCCAGATCGTCGAATTTGCAGATCCCTTGTGCAAATTGATCCAGTGATTTTTCCTACTTCTAAAGAGGGTTTTTCAGTGAAAGCAATGATGGGCAATGCATGAGAAAATCAAAGGATGGAGAACTTACCTGAGAAACGTACCCGAATCATGATGATGACCTCCTGGATGATGAAGAATGCCTTCCTCCTGATCAAATAAGATTTTCGAGCAAGATTTTGATGAAGTGTGCTTCTGCCAATGACCCTAGCGCTCATGTTGTACCTATCACAGCAAAGAATTCAATGAATACGACAAATAACTGGGAAATGCAAGCTAAAGAACATACAAGGAAAATAAATCATAAAGAAGTTGCAACTCCCTAATAACCAACACCAAGTTATGGCAACAGAGAGAGTCCCCCCACCAATGCGCCTCTCTCAGCATCGCCTCCTTCAACCTGCAGATAAATGGGTACAAGGTACAAAAGTTATGATGGATTGATCTTAGTGCAGAAGAAAAACAATGCCAGTCATCATCTCATTCATTCATCAAGCAATAAACAAATGTGTAGTCCCAAAGAAAATCGCTTATTCAATATTCTGGTGCCAAAGCTCATGCTTTACAATGGGGAGGGTCTCATCTTGATATAGCTTTTGAGAGACGTAAACCCTAACTCACTTTTGCATCCAACTGTTGAGATTATAGCATCATCAATGGTGGAGATCAACTTTACAAGGATCAACACATGGATCACATTGACTAGATCAAGGGGGGGCGCACTTTTGCCCAAGAACACCTTGCCTAAGTCAAAATAAAACATAACATAAGATGTGATCATGATAATACATCAAAAGGGGGTCACTAGGGGCTTAATTTACCCTAGGCCCCACTACAATCTCATATCATAAGATATAACAATGTAATACATCAATTAGCCAAGTTGAGGGGCGCCCCTTAAGGAACGTCCTCACTGGCTGAGCCAAAAATAAAATAATCCGAACAAAAATGCTGACTAAAACTACTGAAGAACTGTCCAGGGAGCCAAACTACATCATCTAACAAGTTTCCAATCTATTTTCTTGACCCAAGAGGCCAAATCGATTTTTTCAGTGAAATCCCCAGTGCATTTTCTGGTGGTACATCCTCTGAAACTGATAAAAATCATCATAACTTTGTCAAGGCTGAGAACTGGGGCAAACTGACTATACTGGATGATCTGGAGACATAGGGTATAAGTGACTACTCATACCCCCTGGAACACTAGAATGCTCTAGAACCAAAATCATTGCCATTTGTAATAAAATTTGATCATTGGTGAATAATAAAGTGATAATAATCACTGACCAGAAGAACTGGGGCCAAACTCTCAAAACTAAAACCGCAGTATTGCTCCTGGGCATGTCTAGAACAAATATAAGCAATGTTGTTTTTTGAGTCACTGCCTTGGAAACCGTGTTTGACTTGGTCAAGTAGGTTGACCAGGTCAAAGTACCCAAACTGGAGGTGAGACACTATACCCATATGATCCTGCATGCATCCAAGGTAAGAAATGCTCCAATGGTGTATATCAAAACCAAACTTAAATCAAGTTATTCATAATCATGGTGACAACAATAATAATAGTAAGATGTAACTATGCTTTTGAAAAATCTTGGAAACTTCTGGAAGTATGTTTATGCATGCCATATTTACAAAGTTTAAACGGTGTGCTAATGTCGGGTGAGGATGGAAAACAAGGCTAAGGCAAAGGGAGATGACTTGTAGTTGACTTTGGACATATGATCTTTCAGAATGCTGAC
Organism: Pseudotsuga menziesii; assembly: GCA_001517045.1. NCBI lineage: Eukaryota > Viridiplantae > Streptophyta > Pinopsida > Pinales > Pinaceae > Pseudotsuga > Pseudotsuga menziesii. Next base: position 677,576 of record LPNX010875433.1, on the reverse strand, counting down.
AATTACACACGACCACAATGACATATACATGATAGATGAAGTTTGAACAATAGGGGATGGTGGTGTCTCACAAGTGGATAAGCTAACCTGAAAGGACCCCATTCAACTCTAACATGTACACAGCTCACATCCAAGCTAAGAACAAGCTCCGTGAGGATATTTACTTAGGACCCTTGTGTTGAGTACATAAGAACTGTAATGCGGAGATCCTAGGGGACACTGTGAATTAGCGGTCCCTTGCCCCATCTCACATCAAAACCCACAAGCTCCGTGAGGAATTCATCATTACATTTCAATAATGGCCAGCAGTCTTTAGAGCTAGCATTTGTTTATCCACTATTTTTTCTTTAGGCCTTTTCACAATTTTATTTTATAGCCCTTTTTTGAGTTGTATCTAAAGACACATTTCGCATTTGTCTGAGGACTTTGCATTTCAACAGATAACATTTTTAGCACATAATGCATGTAATGATGGTAGACACGTTGCTTCAAGTTTTAGCTGACACTCTTCAGGATAACTCAGAGCCGAGACACATAAAACATGGGATCCATCATGCATAGGGGTCAAAGTGGGGAAAGTGATCTTCAATCTCATAAGTCTTGATCAAGCTATAGTCAAGGATTAAAGACCAATCATGGATGAACTGGATGGACAGGGACAAATGACACATGGAACCAACATAGCACTAAGGTTCAACATTTGCTCAAAGTATGGCATGAGCAATAGTCTTCAACATCAAGCACTTTGATTAGTCTTAGCACAAGTTCAAGCATCAACATATATATATATATATATATATATTCAACATTTGCTCAAAGTATGGCATGAGCAACAGTCTTCAACATCAAGCACTTTGATTANCACACACACACATATATATATATATATATATATATATTCAACATTTGCTCAAAGTATGGCTTGAGCAACAGTCTTCAACATCAAGCACTTTGATTAGTCTTAGCACAAGTTCAAGCATCAACACACACACACACACACACACACATATATATATATTTAAGCAGAGGTCACCATGATCATCCTAACAAGACAAGCCTAGGTGTTTGATATACACAATAGAGCAAAATCAAACTGGGAAAACATATACCTGATCTCACCATATATACCTTGTCTCCATTTGATAGGGCCCCTATGTAACTAATGCGTACCATATCTGATCTACTACTCTGCTCAAATGAACTAGGTCATCACTGAAAGCGTCTCAATGGACTAATGAATCTCAGTCCTGGCAAGGAAATTCTACTAAACAAGGCTCTAAAATGGCTGAGGCTGTAATGATCCATGCTAAAACCCCATGTGAAAAATAGCTAGGAATAGAACAAGAGATAGATCTGCATGCTGCATCATGGTAGCCCAGCTGCAAATGTATATGTGATAACAAGATCCTCGGCGATATATTCGTCGACACGATATATGTAACTATGATCTCACCACGCTCTGCTAGTTGCACCAAAGACTCCACAACAAGCTAGCATCACACCAACAAGTCCACCCTTGGATCTTCCACTTGCATCATACATGTCTTCAAGATAATCACAAGCCCGCATCACTCAAGTTCCACAAGCATAAAGCACCCTAATCTTTTTCTAGGGGTTTCATGCTACAAACCCTAGGTCTTGCTCACACCAAGACCCATAGTGCTCTAAGTCTTCTCTAGGGTTTATCTTACGCAATCCCTAGCACACCAAGTCTTCAACTAAGACATTCAACTCTTGCACCACACAAGCACAAGGACTACAAGACAAGTACATCAAGAAGAGATTTAGTGACTAATTTGTTAATACAAAGACACTCTCCTCCCTTTATAAGAGAGGTAATAGAGACCAACAATAGAAAGTAGACTAAGTCCACAAGCAACCTAATATAAGCCATTAGAGTAGGTCCACATGAGGAGCACTCTACTCAAGGTGTACACATGTTGTGGTGGTTGGATGACACCTTCCAAGTGCTGCACTCTCCAAGCTATGATTCCACATGTCAAGCACTCCTCATCACAAGGTTGCAAGCTCTTCAAGCAAGGCTCCAAGATCCAACAATCCTCCACATGTGAGTCCTAAGCTTACAACAAACTCCAAGCAGTGCACCATCTAGGAAAGACTCCCTCAAGCCAAGTTGTCAAGCTCCTAGAGTATGCCACGTGGTCCTAACTCCCAATGCTCCTAGGGACAAAATCCCTTCCTCCTAATGGCTAGTGCTCCTCCACAAGAGAGCTCCAAATCCTATGCCAAGACCCTATACTCCTCAATATGCATGCCTTGTACAAGATGTCAAGGTCGCATAAGATAACTACCTCGAAAGGAAGAATGCCTCTAGCACATATTCTAAATACAAGCAACCACCTATGGTACTCCAATTGTCAATCAACCAAAATAGTCTAAGATAGAAAAGGGGCTAGGGTTTCATTATGCACCCCACACCACATGAAGCACACCCATAGCATGGTGTAAAGACTTTCGGAGAAACCCAAAAGCTAACATTTATCAGCATTGGACAGACAAAGTATTGCTGAAGTGAATTTCCATCACTCTATATCACATTAATTCCATTCTCATGCTTACCTTGCAACATTCATTTAATGTCTAGAGCATGAATCTCCCAATCCATAGTCAAAACACCAAGCTATCAAGCATGGAGATATATCTGATCCCAAAGATCACCTTCAAAATTAAAGAACTATCTCTATGAAGGCAAGCCACAAAATGGGAAGCCAAACAATTTACAACATGATGTTTGAAGCTTCAAGGTTTTACTATTATTACAGACGATTTGAACTCGGGAAATTTTCAAGATGTAGTTCTTAATTATTGCACTTATTTCTGGAGAATTATATATTTGAAGTTATCCAGATTCCATATTGTCCTGCGCAGCAACTTTTCCTGAAATCTTTATCTAGAAGACAAATAAAACTCATCTTAAATAAAATTTATAACACAAGAAAGCATCTTCTAATTTACATGACCTTTGGTAGCAAAGATTATCCCACAACCGATTCTTTCAGAGGGCTGATTATTCACAGCAGCTTAAACTATGGTTTGAAATAGAAGCAATGAACAAAAGAAACTTGGTGAAAGGCCTTTTCATTATATTCTTTCACCTAATTATTTCCAGGATGAATGCTTTCAAGACTTGTCTATCATCCCATGTAATATCCCAAATATTGATATTCTCTAATGTTCTATGATAGTGCTAACTCACACACTCAATCTCATACAAATTTGAAAAATAATTGTGCATGCAAACTCGACATGCAAAAATGCCCTAAAATATAGCTGAATTAGGGTTAGGGTTTTGCAGAGAGAAATTAACACTTACCACTTATATTATGGCTGATAATGACTCCAAAGATGGCCGCATGCATAAGGATCCAAATGGGTGGTCTAATAATGCTATTTTCCTCCGATGTTACTGCCTCGCAGTACCGTAAAAAGAAAACCCTCCAGACTGAAGGTGACGTTTTTGGAGGAGAGGTCCATTCGGGCTGAAACTTTCTAAGCTTGTCCGTCTGATGATGCCGGAGAGATGGCCTGGCACATGGGGAGGTTCGGCTGCCTCTAAGTGCCCTAGCGAATTGATTAGCAGTTCTGCTGCTCATGCCCCCAACTGATCTGATTGGCTGATAGCTGCTCCAGGTGAGCAAACTGATGGCTGATAATCACTACATACCGTAGGATAGGCCTGCTGAGAAAGAGGAAGCTGACATGCGGATGAAAGACTGGGTTTTGTGGTCCCAACGAATCCTTCTGTGTTTTCCCTGCTACTTCCGGCTACAAAATGTGGATCTACTAATAACCCTTCAGAATGTGTTGGATCTCCGAATACTGTAGTATATGATGGATGCAATGGATAAACCTGGATGATCTATCCCAATAAGAGACTAGGGTAGATATCTCATTGCTAAACCCTCGCTAGCTAAAGACACCGTCTCCAACCCCAACTGCCACGGCTGCACGCTGTGCTGCTGCTCGAAACTCCAAAATCAATCAACAATAACAACAGATATCCTCTTTGGTCCAATAAACCTTCTTAAATAGAATAGCATGTACTTTTAGGGTTTACATGTCACTTTTAGGGTTTACGCTTCACTTTTGCATGCATGCAATTCTAATTTCATGTTGACTTTAACATTAAAGTAAGGCCTGCATGCTCTGCATGCTTTATGATATGAACTCTTATGGCCTTCTTACTACACTGATGACTTAATAATACTGAATTGATGTACCTTTCTGGTCCTAGTGCTATTAGTCCTTAGTTTTCCCTTTTTATAAATACAGAACATTACAGTCCTCCCTCACCAAAGATTGCTTGTCCTCCAACAAATCCAACGCAAATCCACAATCAATCAACTAAACCAACTGAATCCGTGGATGATCTGGGGTCCCAAATTATCCTAGGAGATCTGTAGCACCCTCTGCTCAAAATACTACACTGTATTGTACCATCACCAAAGACTCCTAAAAGCATCCTCTAGCAATCACTAAACTATTAGTCACTGTAATCCCAAGGTCCCAAATCAATCTAAGAATTGCAGAGGTCAAAATGCATCCACCGCTACCCTGCGTAGTATCGACACAAGGAGCATCATGTAGACTGCCAAGTAACGCCATCAGTAAACACTATATCCATCCCTCATAAGGTCTCCCACCTAGATCCCAATGCAAACTTATGCATCTTTCATCCCAAATATCCGAAGGCTCTTGTGGGACTATACCCTTGGCTAGGAATGTCTTCCCAAGAATCACTCACTCAATAGGATACCAACTCTTAATCTCTCTCCAATCCAACTCCCGAAAAGGACTTCATCCATAAGCACCATCACAAGGAATAATATTACCAAGCTGACATTCTACCCTTCTAATTTCAACTAGAATACTCATATACTGCTACCCAATTTCTCGATCCTGGCCAACCTGTAAAAACCATCCGCCATTATGCAAATGTGGATTCAAGCTACCGCAAGCCTTGTCTATGTACTCCTGAAAAAGACTGTTTTGAAATGCAATAGTATGTTTCTTCTGTTGCCCCATCAAGTAATCCAACTGCTCTTCAATACTAGAAAGCCTGACCGCTGACTCGACACATACAACTCGAAGAGCTGTAAGCTCAACATCTCGTTGTAATATGGTGTTCCGAAGTATCTTGGTCCTCTCTTTCATTGCTAGAATGCTTTCTTTAACACGTTCAATCTTCTTTCGGTGACTATCATCTGGAAGCTCTATCTCATGATTGTATAAACTCTCCCTAACCTCCATGTGTGACTGCTCACTGTCTCGACTGCTATGCTCATTGACTTGTACCTCATGTATTTCGCCTGTCATAACTGTCTGGGCCCCTATTGTAGGTGATGAAGAGTGTACCAACTCCAACTCATCACATGGCTTGTCCACAATTCGACTAGCAAATGTGCTTGTGTCGCTAGACTCACAATATGGCTCTAATCCTATCTCCTCATGTACATCCTCATCATGTATTGCTATCCTCTGAAACTATGAAATAAATGCATCTGCACAACATGTCTGCTTGAGTTGTGCCAACTCTCTAAAGTGTACCTCAAGGTCCTTCCAATCAAACCACTCAATGAGCCTCTATGTAAAATATGGGTACAATGTGATGGTATTGTGACCCAGTGTCACTAACCCGTGGTACCACCACTCATGGGCTTCTCCATCCAAATGCAAAGTAGCCAATTTAATGGCATCTGTCGCAATTATGGGGTTGAGCTGGAAGTATGTATCCAACTTCTGCACCCAATTCTGGGCTGGGCCACCCCGGGTACCCTCAAAGGTAGGGATAGTCAATTTCCCTACGGTGTGTTGTAACTCATAGTTCTGGGTGAATGGCCTATTGTAAGCTCTAGGTTTGTTCTTACTTTTAAAGTGGCAGAAGTCAGTGAAGGCCATTGGCTGAATGGAAGTCATCTCCTAAAGCTCTATACTCTCTCAGATAGGCACTCATGGATTCTTCTGGTTCTACTTGTGCTAGAGGCACTGCAGCTCGACTATCTAAGAATTAAGGC
>LPNX010875433.1:647704-659160 GCA_001517045.1 Pseudotsuga menziesii | reverse complement strand
GATGTTGCTGTAGAATACCCTTCTCGTTAAGGGGGAGTGTTGAAATATTGTAACTTCGAAAAATATTCTATATGTATCTTTTTGTGGTCCCTGATGGTCCTACCAGGAGAACCACTTGTATTAAATTGTACCCCGATGCTCCTAATCGGAAGAACTAATAAGAGTCATGAGGTAGTCCTCTCTAATTGTAAAGGTGGGTCATCAGCACCCCAGTGTGGTTACTTGAGCCTACATGTGTAACCCGAGCCTACATGATTTAACTCGAGCCTACAAGTCAAATGAGTTAACTTAAGTGAATGGATGAATATAAATAGAGGTGTAGTACTCCTGATTTGAGACACACACACTCACTTGAGTAGCGCACTTGTGGAGGAGAGAAGTAGCTGGAGAAGGAGGAGGATCAGGTTTTTGATCTCCTTGTTGGTTTTACCTTTTTACGTTTTTGGGGCATCTATATTGAGGAAGCTTTTGCTGGGTTTTTCCCTTTAGGGTTTTCCCAGAATAAATCTGTGTTGTTCTTGTGATACTGTTTCTTTCAGTGATCCTGTTTATATGCTTTTGTTATGAAAAATGAAATGATATACTGATGTCTTAGCTAAGCATATGAAAATTTAACAAATAATATGTCTTACTGTCACTAACAATAGCCCTTGAAGCCTCACTGAACACCGAAAGGCAATCCCTAGTAGTTGCAACTGACTCCTATTCAACAAAAACTGAAAAAAGAGACTCGTTTGCAAAGTGATCATCAACCATATCCTTGCCTCGAGCAAAGAAATACCTCGGAGTCAACCCTGACAGTAGGCTACTACCAACAAATACCCAACAACATCCAACACTAACACATAAAGATAAGGGGCCAATGGGCATCCTTGTCTGATTGACCTATGAATATGTATGTAGGGGCATTGAACATTATTCACTGAAACAAAAGCGGAGACGCAAGAAAAATGAGTCATTGTTATTCATATTAACACATCGTTGTCCAAAACCAACATAGGTCAACATGTCCGTAACAAAACTCTAGTCAATACAATCATAAGCTTTGTCGAAGTCAATTTTCAAAAAGAGGGCTTGCTAACCAGTTTCCTTACTCCAATACATGGCCTCCGAATCCAACATAACTATGTCCAAAATAAATCAACCCTACACAAAGCCGGTTTGCTCCCGGCGGGCAATTTTCCTAGCCACCTCCCATACTCTCAAGGCTAAGGTTTCTGCAATAATTTTGTAGGCAACGCTCAGCAAAGTAATCGAGTGCCACCCCTTGATAGTATCTCTAGCAGAATTCTTTGGAATAAGCTTGATAAGGCCCTAGTTGAGAGATTATAAAAGGCTCCCAAAAGAAACAACTCTTACGTAAGGTTACAAAAATCATCCCCAGTCGTATCCCACATCACCTTGTAGAACTCACAAGGTAAACCATTGAAACTTAGTGACTTCATATTCTGCATGGATTATAGGGAAGCGAAGAGTGCCTCTTTTGTGAAAGCTCCATCCAACTTGTCTCGATCGCTAAGTGAGACCTTATGCAGAACCACTCTATAGCAGGTATCTAAGGCAACCAAAACCGACTCCGATAGAGGGAAAGCAAAGATAATATTCTAAAAAATGAGCACTAAACATACCTCGGGTCTCAGTTAGGTTCTCTTCAAGAGTCCCATCTGCACGACAAAGGTCCACAACCCTGTCTTCCACCATTTCCTTCTTTAGGAAGTCAAAGAAAAACTTGGATCCCTCATCACCCTCCTAAATCCAATGCAATCTAGCCTGAACCTGAGCCCCTCTGGCAATATACTCCTCGTACCACCATCTCACATCAGGATGCATCATCTTGAAGGGAAATGTTATGCAAAACCTCCTCCAAAAGAATATGTGCCTATTGTAGTTGCCTTTGGTCCTCACTAAGTTCCCTCTTGCGTTTCCCCATGAGCATATGACCTCACCCCCTCATGAACATCACAAAACGACGAATAGTTGCTTCCCACCACAAAATCCAACCAATATCCCCCTAAGGCCAAAGAACAAGATTCCAAATACTATGTACCAAAGCACAAAAAATCTGGAGACTCCAATTGGGAGACATTAAGATTAAACAAAGATGAGGGTTTGAAGTCTGCCACATGCCCGCCACATGCCCTACCCAAATAGGGGTCATAATGGGAAGGTGATTCGAACCTGTAGTTGCAATCAAAACATTAATTAGGCGTGTATTACCAAAAGATGAAATATCATCTCTTGGGCCCATAGATCTGATCCAATCTAGCCTAAACTCTGGCAAAACCCTATCTAAAGTTGGACCAAGAAAAACCATCCACATAATCCAAAGCTTTTTTCCCCCAATTCAAGTCAAAAATTTGAAGAGAGGCATTACACGTAGTCCAAGCATGCTTCTCCAAACCGTTGATCACAAAAGCAACCCCTCCTCCCCTGTTGCCATCCCATTCAACCATGTTAAAGTCGTCACCAACAATCCATTCATCATCTGGAAGAGAGGCCTCTATCCAAGCACAGAGCCAAATACGTTCAGAACTAAGGTTTCTAGCATAAACACAACAAAACCCAAGTAATCTCTCCTGAAACAGGAGAGTGATCCACACACATCGATTACTCAGGTCACTTCCTCAGGCTATTACGAAATTCTGAAAGGAAGAAGAGATCGCTAACACCACCCATCCTCCTCCATGATCATGATTCGTGGCCTAAAAGGGGCCATTCCAAATAGAACTCATGTGGCTACAAGGTTCAAATCCAACTAATTTGACTCCTAAAAAAATACCATCTCTAGCTTAACCTTTTGAAGAACTCCTCGAACAACCTACAAAAATACCATCTTTGGCTTAACCCTCTGAAGAACTCCTCAAACAACCTACTTTCTACCTAGGATCGTCATCCCTCGGGCATTCCAAGAAAAAGGGAAGAGCTTCAATCAAGGAATAAGGGATTTTCCAAGGAACTGAACTTCTTTATCATCGCCAAGGAAGGTGCCCCCCTTTCAGGAGAATGCGTCACAACCACCTTAAAGAATTTCACTTTCGGAACTGGGCTCACAATGCTACTAGTTATCTCTACAGCTGTCAGAGATAAATTCCCTTTGCGCTTGTTAGATTTGAACTGTCAACCTGCATCCATCTCCATATCCTGGATCGGAACACTACCACTTGCTGAAGTTGTATGTTGAGTCAAAACTCCGGTATCTTTGCTACTTTCTTGAACCAAGTCTCCAGCTACCCTTGTACCAAGTTCGGGTACTAGAGGAGGAACAAACTTTCTAGCAAAAACCTGAGGGGTGCCTTCCTTGGTCATTGTTATCACAGATATGTTGTAGCTGGGATGCAACAAAAAATTTTCCTTCGAGGCAAACATATTGATGGGGATACAACATGGATCATCGTTTGCAGCATGAGCCATTGTGAGCCTTTATTCAGTAGTAGATGCAAAATATTTCCTTGCCAGGATTGGGATCTCCTTGTCCATTGAGATGACTTTGTTGGTGACTTAGTTCATTCAAGCAGAGCAACAAACACGGTACACAGTTCACAGATGGGCACATCAGATAGAGACATGTATATGGTGAGATCAAGGATATTGCTTCTTGGTAGGATTTTGCTCTCTGATCTATACTAACACCTTTGACTTGTTATACTATGATGATTATGGTGACCTATGCTTATATTATATTTTCCACTAATAATTAACTTAGGTTGAGAGTGATTAGAGAATTTGAGGTTGAAGACCATTGCTTATGCCATGCTTTATGCAACTTTTAAACTTTGGTGCTATGTTGGTTCCATGTGTCATTTGTCCTCATCCATCCAGTCTCATCCATGATTGATTTTTCCCATGACTTATGATTGAGACCTATGAGATTGAAGATCATCTTCCCCACTTTGACCCCTATGCATGATGGATCCCATGTTGTTTCATGTCTCAACTCTGAGTTGTGCAATAAAACTTGCCAAATCCTTGATCCTTCTAGCCAAGAGAACCCGTTGATGTTGGTTCCTGACCTCAGGTGAGTTGGGTTTTGAAGCCTTGACTTCTCTAGTCGGTTGCCCTGGATGTTTGGTCATGACAGTGGATAGTCCCCCCTAGTTGCCTGAAGAGTGTTAGCTAAAACTTGAAGCAATATTTCTATCATCATTACATGCATTATGTTTTATATGTTATATACTGTGAAATGAAAACCCTCAAATAAAGTTGTAAATTGTGTCCTTAGACACAACTCAAAAAGGGCAATGAAATGAAATTGTGAAAGGCCTAAATAAAGCAGTGTATAAAAAAATGCGAAATCTAAAGACTGTTGGCCATCTTATGTTAAATGTAATGATGAATTCCTCACGGATCCTGCGGGTTTTGATGTGAGATGGAGTAAGGGAGTGTTAACTCTAATTGTCCCCTAAGATCTCTTCACTAAAGTTTCTTGTTTACTCAACGCAAGGACCCTAGAAAAGATCCTCACGAAGCTTGATTGTTAGCTTGGATGTGAGTTGCAGACATGTTAAAGTTGAATGGACTATTTTTAGATCAACTTATCCACTTGTGAGACACCACCATTCCCTATTGTTATCTGTCATGCATATGTCACTGTGGTTGTGTGCATTTGTCATCATTCAGAGATATCATACGGTTAAAGTCAATTAGAAGTCATTACCTTGTTGCCTAAGCCTTGTTATGCACATTCACCCAGCATCAGCAAATTGATTAAACTTTATAAGTATGGCTTATACAAGGGATTTCCAGAAGATTCCAAGCTTATTCAAAGACACAAGTATATTTATTATTATTATTATTATTATTATTGTCACCGTAATTCTGATTAGCATGATTTAAGTTGGGTTTTAATACACATCTTGGAGCAATTCTTACCTTAGATACATGCAAGATCAACTCAGTTTAGTATCTCACCTTCAGTTTGGGTACTTTGACTAGGTCAACCCAGTTGACCAAGTCAAACACGGTTCCCAAGGCAATGACTACAAAAATTGAAGGTGCGTATATTTGCTCCAGACATGCCCAGGACCAATACTGCAGTTTTAGTTTTCAGAGTTTGGCCCCAGTTTTCATGATCAGTGATTATTATCACTTTATTATGGGCATATCATATTTTTTATTACAGATTGCAGATTAGTATGATTCTCCTAGGGCGCCACAACGTCCCATGGGTTACGAGTAGTCACTTGTACCATTCTACTATGTCTCCAGACACTTTTGTGCAATCAGTTTGCCCTAGTTCTCAACTTGAAAGAAGTTATGATGATTTTTATTATTTTCAGAGGTTGTACCACTAAAAAATTAACTATGGAAATCACTGAAGAAATCGATCTGGCTTGTGTGGTCAAGGAAATGGCAAGGAAATGATTATTGATGAAGTATTTTGGCTCTCCAGATCATTCGGCACCAGTTTCATCCATTTTCATGCTTTGGATTACCATTTTTGTTCTCCTACGAAGGACATTCCCCACAGGGCGAAATTGGTTTAAATGGCCAAAATAAAAGTGTGTAAATCAAGTTGTATATTTAGAAATATGTATTGAGAGACCCCCTAATGACCACCCCATGTCCCCTAAGTGTCAAACTTGCAAAACCAATGGTTTTATCATGTTGTAAAAATGGGCTTTATGAGACAATTTGCCCCCTGATGTGTATTTGTCTAAGTTGATCCATGTAATGTAAAATTAAAAGATCTCCACTATTGATGATGTTTTAATCTCAACCGTTGGATGGATGTTGGTTAGTATGTGGACACAGTCTCAATCTATTTAAGAGTTGTGATCCCCTCATTGTATCCTATCGAAAAATTTGGCTCTTGGCTATTGGAATAAAGAGAATATTTTCAGAGAAATCTTGTGTCTTCTTTGTCATAGATTGTTCTCGTGCTTGATTGCAAAATTATTTCTGGAGGTGTTCCAATTAATTTATGCTTGTTTCAAATATATTTTTGTTAGGGTTGTGTTGTCTGCAGGAAGGCGTCTTTCTTTTGGGGCGTTTTTTCTAAGAGATCCAGCTCTCTCCATCTAAAGACATTGTCAATCAAGGGGTTTTTCTAATGTGTCTTTGATCATTGGTTATGCTTCTTGATTTATCTTGCATTCGTAGTTTCTTTTTCTGTGGATCAATTCTAATGTGACATAGGTTTCTCTTGCAGGAAGAGGGCGCACTAGCTCAACCTGGGAAAATCGATTTGGCTTGGAACTTCATAATATTCGGTAGGATTTGCGTCAAACCGAGGTAAAGTGTCATTGCACTTGGCATCTACAAGATTTCTAGGTATTTCTGACAGTATTTATTTAGTTTTAATTTCCAATCTACTTGGCATTTAAGCAAATCTCTAAATAAAACCTTCAAAAAATTCTTTGGGTCATTCTATTAGGATTTTTGGCAAAACCTTTCTAGGTTATTTCACTATCCTTTAGAGCTAAGTGAGTTTACCAAGACGTAATCATTGGGGACTCCATCTTCCCTGTGGTTAAAGCACTAATCTTTAGGCAAATCGCCTTCCTAGAGTTTTCAACTAATTTTCCTGCTTTATGATCCATCTTTTGGCTTGTGCTTTTTTACATTGTCAAATCCATCTCCAAGCCATCTTAATCAACTGTTAGCTTACCTTAATTGCTCCTCAATTCATCACTCTAGGCGTACTCTTACTCTTCACCATCAAACCCCCCAGGGTAGTGACATTGATCATTTGTTCTAGCACTCATCGCCTAGATCCTCATAATAATTATACAGACACTGAACATACACATTTTGGGCTACATTTTCAATATCTAAACCCTTACAGTCCAAATCATCTTTAACAGTGGATATCTTCCTCAAATTCAGGGTTTCTTAGCAGCGAGCTACTCACCTTACATACTTTGTTGCTACAGTTTGATCTGGTGTGTTAGCTTTAGGTCTTTACTTCTAGGTTAGATCAGGGCCTCCCCCTTTGTCACTTGGTTTATTAGTGGCATAAAGCGAAGGGTGTCCTAACCGGCATGACAACCAATCTGTATCTAGGGTTTGGGATACTCGTAGTTCACAACTTTGTTGCCTTCCCTCTCCCATCTTGAATAGGATCATCTTAAAAGGGGCAACTACAAGATTTGTGATAACATATTTGGCGTTGTTGTCGAGGAGGTAGTCTTATCTTGGTTAATCATATTTACCTTCGGTGTCTGTGTGTTGCCCGTCGATGTGCACACCGTCAGCAAAAATCTTTCGAATAGTTGTTTCCCGAGGGGGCAAAGGTGCGGCCTTGGGGGCAAGCAAAGAGTTAGGTGCTGTCACCCGATCCCGACTCCTCCATTTAGGCAAACTCCTAACGAAGCCAAGCGGGGTAGTCCCTACAAAGAGTTTCTAAGGCTCAAGTTTTTTAAAGATATTTAGGTGTATGATGCGGATGGGTGTTTTTTAGGAGTTTTTTGGAAAGAGACTTACAACAAAATAACCGAGTAAGCACTTGCAAGTAAAATTAAAGATACACAACCATTTGACAATTGCACAATTAAAGTAAAGCATCCATGATATGAAAAATAGATAAAAACAATGCTTTAGATTGATAATAAGCAAATAGATAGGACAAATGCCAGATGGAGTGCTTGAGATCGTTTTGCAAGTGTTCTTGGTAAATTTTACTGTAAATTTTAAAGGTGAAGTTGATTATTAAACGGGAAGGGGATCTCCAAGATATTCCTTTCGGTATTAGAGATATGTCTGGGTAACAATCTAAGAGGTTCCATACAAGGACATGTGGGTTGTCCGGAGTCTCTAAAAGCGGTGTTCAACACTACACCAACAAGGGTGTAGGTTAAATTTTACTGTAAATTTTAAAGGTGAAGTTGATTATTAAACGGAAAGGGGATCTTCAAGATATACCTTTCGGTACTGGAGATATGTTCGGATAACAATGTAAGAGGTTATGTACAAGGACATGTGGGTTGTCCGGAGTCTCTAAAAGCGGTGTTCAACACTACACCAACAAGGGTGTAACCTAACTGTGCTTTCAAGGTCTCGGTACAATGGTTCCTACTTCCCCAGGTAGAATTTGCCCACTTTCGATTATTCGTTTACGCCGGATTTCCGTAATGTTCGAGGGTTGTGAGTTTTATTGTGACTTGGATTAAAATGTGAAAATTTAAAGAGTCTAAAATTGCTTCTGGGTATCCCAACAGGGTAGAGCATACACAGTGTAGTAAATGTTTGTTCCAATTTTATTAATTGTGAACAAGAGCCATTGTAACAACCCTCCGACAAAGAGCACTCTTGATCCGTCTTATGGCGAGATTCAAGAGATTTATGAAAACAAAGCAAAAATTGATGAAGTAAAAGAAGTAAAACTAAACCATAAACTCTCCGACAGAGAGCTCTCTTGATCCACCTTTCGGTGAGATTCAAGAGATTTTATGTTCTTTTTCTTTTAACAATTTATATAAAAGCAAGAAAACTAATCTAAGACAAAACATTAAAACCTCTCCGATAGAGAGTGCTTTTGATCCACTTTTCAGTGAGATTCAAGAGACTTTGGGTTCTTTTCTTTTTTAACAATTTATATAAAATGAGAAAGCTTTAAAAAAGATGAAGCAAAACTATACTAGCAAACTTTTGTAAAAGCAATAATACTAACTTTTCATATTCTACTCTAAGAAACTACTATGCAGGTATAAAGCAAAGAAAATGGACAATGGACGATACAGGCTTTCCCCCAAATGGGGGAAGTGGGGTGTGGGAGCCTTTATCCCACTTGCTCTTTATTAATTTTTTACATTGCTTTTGATGTTTTTTGCCTATTTTCTGAAAGCACGAGGTGAGAAAGGGACTGAAAGAAGAGGGAAGTGTTTTTGTCTTTTTTGCTCTTTGTTTGCTTTTAGCCTTTGGGCTTTCTTGACTCTCCTGCAAATAAAAGTTTTGGACACTAACTTGTTAAGAGTTAGTCCAAAAAATAAACAAAGATCTAAAATTAAACTTTAGCGAAAACTAAGAATGAACTAGCTAAGTGAAACAAAAGATGAAAGAGAAGAAATAAAACAAACGAAAAAGAGGTGAAGCAAAAGAAGGGGCTGCAAAAAAGAGGCAAAAAGAGGGCATAAAAGAGGCAAGAAGAGGGCAGCGAAGAGGCAATCAGGACAGCTAAAAGAGGGCTGCAATAAAGAGGAAAAGAGGGCAGAAAAGAGGCAAGAAGGAGAACTGCAAACAGAAGGAAAGAGGGCTGCAAAAGGAGGGAAGTAGGCAGCGAAAGAAAGAGCAGCAAGCAGTAAAAGAGGGCAGCCAATCTAGGGCACAAGGTTTGGTGAAATATGAGAAATTTTGAAATCCAAACCTTATCAAACCAATTTTAAGAATTTTAAAATTTAATTTCGAAGATGAATAAGAGAAGGTAGAACCGCTTAGACCTTTGGATCTTGAAACAAACTTGAATCTCATGTAGCAAATAATTATTGAATTAAATACTTGGCTCCAAGAAAAGGAGATGCAAACTAGGTCAACCTTTTACTTGGTAGGATGGAGTGACCTGCAAACAAAAACTCACACACTTGCCAAAAGAGGGATTAGATCATGTACCATTCACAAATTGAAATCAAAAGCAGCATGAAATACAACTGAATTGTAATGTCCTCTTCCAATTAGGCCTTGAGGCCCAAAACCGCTAACCTATGTGATTCCTGTGGGTTCGAGCAGTTACTGACAGCTAGGGAATCAGCTGAGGACTGATGCCATCCATAGAAGATCTAGGGCATCATCATTTGGTCAAGAAGGGCCACCAGGGCCAAAAGCCACCTTCGTGCATGCCATCCAAGCATTATTTTGGGAGCTCTTGGAATAGCAGCACAGCAGTTGGGGTTGGAGACGGAGTCTTCAACTAACAGGATTTCGGCAGTGAAACATCTGTAGTCTTATTCAGGGTAAGCCATACTGGTTCACCACTTGTTCTTCATTCATTCATCAGTTATCTAGCATATGGTATAGATCGTTGCAGGGACACGTGTGCAGCCGTAAAGGGAGGGTTTTCAACCAAAAAGCCCTAATCAGCTGTGGGGCCTTCAGATCTCAGTTTCCTTCCGAAACTCGGGCACCATTCTTATCATCAGCATCATACTCCGGTACCCGGTGATTATCAGATCCATCCGTGCTCATCCAGAACAGTTATCAACAGTTTCGGGATTCCAAGGGCGTGAGCAGCTGTCTCTCAGAAGCAAGTCGCTATCCTGCCTAGAGGACTCAGAAATCACTCGTGTATCAGGAATTCTCTCCAGCACGGAAAGGCTATCAGCCCCGTAAATCCGCAGCTCCATCGGACACCTCCTTCCCTGAGGGCGTCATCCTTTTTTGACTGGGCGTCTTGCTGCCGGGGGTTCACCGTAAGCAGAGTAGATCAGTTCATCTCCGATCCAGCTCTCAGTGCTTGCATACTTTCTCCGGAGCAGTCCAGCCGGCTTATCAGTGGTAAGTGTTCATTCTATCTCACAAACCCTAACCCTAATTTTTCCTATAAAATAGGGATTTTTGCATGGCAGTTTGCATGCCCAGTTGTATCAGCCTTTTTGCTTAGAAATAGAAAATATCGGGATTTGGGATACTACAGTGGTATCAAAGCTGTTTTCTTGGTCAGCTGTGGGCTCAAGAGATGAAAAGTAGATGAATACAGAAGGAGATCCTTTTGTAACCTATAGGAGGAGGAAGAGTAAATACACAGAAGAATTTGAAGATATCCAACTAGAAGATACCAATTCAGACATGGAACAAACAGGTATACATTCAGATAGGGGAAAAGGAACGGGAGAAGAGGAGGATCGTATGGAGTTTCGCAGCTTGGTCTCTGCATTGCAAGACTTAGCCAAAGGACAAAAAGAAGTCCTCAATGCAATCAACAGACTATCAGCGAAACCGGAAACAGGTATCAACAGTACACCTCCCTCACCGGTAGATCGGGGATCTTCAAGCAGCAGTGGAAAAATGGTGTACACTAACATCCAGAACACTCCGCACATATACAGCAGACCTACTATCAGGCCTACCATGCCTCACTTCTTGGCAGATACAGTAGGGGGCCCGGTCATGCAGGTAGAACCTAGCGAGCCTTTTGGGGCCTATTTGCAGGAGTACAGAGACTTAGGGGATGAGTTTCATGCTGCCATGTCTTTCTCAGATTTCTGCAACATGAAGAGTAGGAACATGCCCAAGAATTTCAACAAGCGTTTCAATCAAAACTATGAGCTGCAGAAGACCTTGGGCAGGTTAACCATCCCAAACTTTGATGCGACTCGCGGAGGATCAGCGAGAACATGGGTCCAAAAGTTGGATACCTATTTCCAACTCAACCCCATGACAGAGACAGACGCCATTAAGTTGGCTAAACTTCACCTGGACGGAGAAGCTCACGAATGGTGGTACCACGGATTGGTGACATTGGGTCACAACACCATACATTCTTACGGTGAGTTCACTCAGAAACTCATAGAGAGGTTTGACAGAAA
>LPNX010875433.1:576527-646094 GCA_001517045.1 Pseudotsuga menziesii | reverse complement strand
TTGAGAGCCGTAAACTGAAGAACTACGAGCGCCATTACTCCATATATGACAAGGAGATGCTGGCAATCTTGCATGCTCTCACAAAATTCAGACAGTACCTGGTGGGCAGTAAGTTCAAAATCAAAACTGATCATAACAACCTCATGTATTTCCTGGAGCAGAAGGAACTGAATGAGCGACAGCAGAAATGGGTCAGCAAGGTACAAGCCTATGATTTCGAGATCGAGTATGTGAAAGGTAAGACTAATGTAGTAGCTGATGCATTATCCAGGCGTCCAGCTCCATTATCTCTCAGTAGTATATCCACGGATTGGAGGGCACTTCTCTTAGTGGAATACTCCAAAAATAAATTCGCTTGCGAATTATTGGACGGGCAAATTCAGGATGACAGGGTACGAGATTGTGGATGACATCATCTATTACAAAGATAGAATATACCTTGTTCCAGAATCCACATTGAGGAAAAAGATCATCCAGGCAGCACACAATTCTCCTTTATCAGGGCATCAAGGTTTCTTAAAGACCTACA
Organism: Pseudotsuga menziesii; assembly: GCA_001517045.1. Classification (NCBI taxonomy): domain Eukaryota; kingdom Viridiplantae; phylum Streptophyta; class Pinopsida; order Pinales; family Pinaceae; genus Pseudotsuga; species Pseudotsuga menziesii. Next base: position 645,565 of record LPNX010875433.1, on the reverse strand, counting down.
GGCAGATCAGAGAGAGGTTCTCATGGAAGGGCCTCAAGGGGGAGATTATGCAGCATGTCCGGGAATGTAGCATCTGTCAACAGAACAAGATTGAGAACACCCATCCAGCAGGGTTACTCCAGCCACTACCGATTCCAGAACAGAAGTGGGAAAGCATCTCCATGGACTTTATTACAGGCTTGCCCAAGGTCCAAGGGCGAGAATGTTTATATGTAGTAGTTGACAGACTGACCAAGTTTGCACATTTCTTCTCGATATCATCAGACTATTTGGCAGCTCAAGTAGCTGAGTTATTCTTCAGGGAGGTCTTCAGGTTACACGGGTTACCTAAGACCATTGTCAGTGATCGGGATAGCAGATTCACGGGTGCCTTCTGGCAGGAACTGTTCAGATTGGTGGGGACCGAACTGGCTACTAGTACGAGTTATCACCCCCAGAGTGACGGGCAAACAGAAATAGTCAACAAGTGGATCGAAGGATATCTAAGGAACTATGTAGCAGGGCAGCAGCAAACCTGGATCAAATGGCTACACCTAGGGGAGTATTGCTACAACACTACTTATCACATGTCTATTAGGATGACCCCTTTTAAGGCATTATATGGTTATGAGGCCTTGAACTATGCAGATTTGGCATTTGGAGACAGTAGAGCTCCTAAGGCTAAGGATTGGATACAGGACAGTCAGGACATCCTGAAAGTATTAAAAGAGAATTTACAAACAGCCCAGAATCAACAAAAGATGTATGCCGACAAGCACAGGATTGAGCAGAGCTTTGAGGTAGGGGATTTAGTTTACTTAAGGCTCTAGCCTTACAGACAGTCTTCACTTAAAAAGAAAGGAGCAGAGAAGTTAAAACCCCGCTTCTATGGACCCTACAAAATAATTCGGAAGGTGGGAGAGGTGGCATATGAACTAGAACTTCCCCAGGAAAGCAAAATTCACAATGTGTTCCATGTATCTAGTCTGAAGAAGACCGTTGGGCAACACATTGCTCCATCCACCGAATTGCCCCCTTTAGATGATGAAGGACTGTTGATACTGATTCCCGAACGGATCATACAGACTAGAGAGAGGAAGCTCAGGAAAAAAGTAATCAGGGAATACTTAGTTCAATGGAAAGAACTATCGCCAGAGGATGCCACCTGGGAAGGTGAACAAGTATTGCAGCATCCCAGTTTGAAGTTGCTTGAGGACAAGCAATCTCGAGTGGGGAGGACTGTAATGTCCTCTTCCAATTAGGCCTTGAGGCCCAAAACCGCTAACCTATGTGATTCCTGTGGGTTCGAGCAGTTACTGACAGCTAGGGAATCAGCTGAGGACTGATGCCATCCATAGAAGATCTAGGGCATCATCATTTGGTCAAGAAGGGCCACCAGGGCCAAAAGCCACATTCGTGCATGCCATCCAAGCATTATTTAATGATGCATGCACTATTTAAGTCTCCATCCGCATGCATGCAAGTCAACGGCAAATTAGAAGATAAAGTGACCTAATTAGGTCAAATATTAGGTTTTGCGTAGTTGAACTTTATAAATAGAGGATAAAGCGAAAGGAGACTTCACTTTTGATTATGATTATTTTGGGAGCTCTTGGAATAGCAGCACAGCGTGCAGCACAGCAGTTGGGGTTGGAGACGGAGTCTTCAGCTAACAGGATTTCGACAGTGAAACATCTGTCCTAGTCTTATTCAGGGTAAGCCATACTGGTTCACCACTTGTTTTTCATTCATTCATCAGTTATCTAGCATATGGTATAGATCGTTGCAGGGACACGTGTGCAGCCATAAAGGGAGGGTTTTCAGCCGAAAAGCCCTAATCAGCTGTGGGGCCTTCAGATCTCCGTTTCCTTCCGAAACTCAGGCACCATTCTTATCATCAGCATCATACTCTGGTACCCGGTGATTATCAGATCCATCCGTGCTCATCCGGAACAGTTATCAGCAGTTTCGGGATTCCAGGGGCGTGAGCAGCTGTCTCTCAGAAGCAAGTTGCTATCCTGCCTAGAGGACTCAAAAATCACTCTTGTATCAGGCATTCTCTCCAGCACGGAAAGGCTATCAGCCCCGTAAATCCGCAGCTCCATCGGACACCTCCTTCCCTGAGGGCGTCATCCTTTTTTGACTGGGCGTCTTGCTGCTAGGGGTTCACCGTAAGCAGAGTAGATCAGTTCATCTCTGATCCAGCTCTCAGTGCTTGCATACTTTCTCCGGAGCAGTCCAGCCGGCTTATCAGTGGTAAGTGTTCATTCTATCTCACAAACCCTAACCCTAATTTTTCCCATAAAATAGGGATTTTTGCATGGCAGTTTGCATGCCCAGTTGTATCAGCCTTTTTGCTTAGAAATAGAAAATATCGGGATTTGGGATAATACATGAATAAGACAATGCCCTTTTAGATCTCTAAAAGCAAATCGGTAAATAGATAAATTGAAACTACAAATATATATTCTTACGTGCTTGTAAAAAGCCTTCTAAAGCATGGACTGATAACCCTCAAATTGACAAAGCGAGAGAGAAATTAAAATTATATCACCTCATCCATCAAGCACATGCATCCACAAAATCACACCACATGAGCCTCCAAAGCCTTTCTTTATTCCATTGGTTGCATGAAAGCAACGAGCATTACACAAAGTTTCACCAGAGGTTCTCTGCAAAAATTATCCACCCGAAATGGGAGAAGATACCTCTTATTTATAACAAAACCCAACCCCAGAGGGGGGATTAATAAACTGAAGATCAACCCGGAGTGTAACTTAGTTGAACTGAACCTGGACTGAGTTAAACAGAAGAGGTGATTGACACCTCTCTCACCAAACTCCACCAACCAACTAGCAACTGCCAACACACCCAAAACCCACCAAACTCTCCACACGTGCGAGTTTCCTTCCTCCCATGCAAGAGTTTCCTTCCACGCGAATGTACGGACTCACGGATGTGAGAGGTTGAATTAATGAAAGGCTTTCTAACATAGTTTTGAAATAACAAAGGTTTTTAAAAGAGGGGAGGGGTCCACCATCACCCCACTCGCACTCACTCACAGTGGAGCATGAGTCACATAATGGTTCATGTCACCCTTCACTTTGAAATAACTCGCAACCGTCACACTAGCGTGAGTCATCTCCTCACGTCACCCTCTCCTTTGAAACAATTCAAAACAATGCCTTTTATCCATAGTTTTAACTTATATCATGTGGAAGAGGGTCGTTAACTACTTGGACCCACATGCCAAGTCACTTTCCACTTAAAAAATAATGATTTTTTACTTTTTTAATATTTGGACTTTAGTGCACTTTCTCCAAATTTATCATTTAAATGCCATTCTAATGCTCTGTTAGCCAAATAACGCCTTCCAAGATGTTTTAGCTGCCTGAAACATAGTGAAAGTAGCCCTCGAGGTAAAGATGATGCTCTGGGCTTGAAAATGACCCCAACCACGCCAAAAACAGACTCCGGATCATACTTTTTTTACACTTTGAATTTTTCCATTTAAACCATTAAAAATGGCTTAAAAAACAGAAAATTATTTTTTCTCGGAATCAGACGAAACTCTAGGGGGACCTAGTACATGTCCATACTACTCAATTTGAATGCCTAGAATGTTGAAAAACACTGACACGGATGTTAAACTAGTAGCAACAAGGAAGGTCTTCCTGCATGCATGCAGAAGACTTAAAGTAGGAAACCAGTTGTACTTAATTTACTTTTCCTAAGTTTACTTTGGAAAATAACTAAAATGATCTAAATTAACTTTAGTGAACCACTAGTTAAAGTGAAAGTGAAATTAGGATTTTTGCTTCACCACTAGTTAAGGTGAAAGTGAAATTAGGGTTTTCACTTTACCTAAAGTTATAAAAGAGAGACCAATTGGTGGATGTTAGACACTGAGAGGGGGGGTGAATCAATGTAAAGCCAATTTTACAACTTTTCTTAACTTGTCACAATTGACTACCAATTCATGATTCCATTATTCTACCAATCTCATAATCATTTCATAAACATCTTTCACTTTATCATAAGCATTTGAATCATCAAGAACCATAACACAAAAGAACACAACACCATATAATTTTGTAATCGTTTTGTATTAGTTTTGGTCCGGCTATAACCGTCAAGTAAAATCAGCACCTATTGATATGAAGAGCACCTACTCTGCATCCAAGACCCTGCCTGGTTTTCTTAGACCCTGCTAAGAAGGGTCTGAGGTATCCTAACCTCAAAAGCAAGACAAGCTTTCTTTTCAAATTAAAGCTTACTGTCACGTCATCTCATCAATCACTTGTCTCTTTAATCTGCTGTCAATTGTCTCTGCTCATGCTCGTCTGCTCATCATCAACATTGCTCATTATCTCTGCTCATCATCAACGCTGCTCACTGTCAAGTCATCATACAGCTCCTATCACTGATCATCAATCTCTGCTCTTTATCAACACTGCTACTAAACAACCTTTGGTCAATACTTCATCTGCTGGTCATTCTATGCTTGTTGCTGCAACTCTAGGTGATACTTCTGAAGATTGTCACCATCATCATTGTCAAGAAAAGGTCTGGAACATCATCATCATATACAATTGTGTATGCATTGTATATGCATCATCCTCATAAGGGTGTTCATCAAATAAGATCATGTAAATCATATACAACATCATTGTAAAACTGTGTGTTGGTTATACTCCACAAACTTATATCATATTATCAACATCATCAAATAAGCAGTGACCATACCTTTGAAACAATGCATGTCAACAAGAGTACCTCATAGTGAATGGAGTATAGTATCGTCATTATCATAGGGTTTATTTCATCATCAACATACCACTGTATCAACTTGGGGTTTGTGTATGTTTGTAGAAGATCTCTAAACCAGATTGTTCAACACCCATCAACTTTAGGACTGCTTACACCCATCAACTTCAGGACTGCTTCCAATATGTGCAAGTCACAAAAAACAAACTCGGATCTGCTAGTCATCAAACTTCAAGCACCCTCAACTTCATCACTGTTCCATCATCAAATCCTAGGGTCTGTGCATACTGTAAGAACTTGGTTTCACCATTAACTAGGTCACTATTTGCTGCTTATCACACATCCAAGGATGTTACTGTATATTTGACGTACACAAGCAGTGCATATCAAGTTCTTTAGATTCCTCACTTAAGATGTACATATGTTGAGGAAGAGTCCAAGCCAAGTCAACCTTAGACTATTTGTATTCTGAGAATGAACTCAAAACCATCTCTATGAGTCTGTAATTAGATTCGGAACTGTTTATGTGCATCAAATCTCAGACTTCTTTTCTTTTCCAGCACCATGACCTTCTTCTTCAAGTCTGCAGTTGAGGTCAGTGTCTTTTGTCTTTCTTGCTGCTGTAAATTCAGGGCATCCACAACTTTGGTTTGCTGTAAAGAGTTGACTGGGACTGCCACTACGACAAAAGGAAAAAACTTCACTTCATTCTTTGTCAAGTGTCACAATACTTCAGCTTCTCAAGCAGATGCTGCTCATTCAATAGCTGTAATCACTTTGTAAGTTGTGACTAACTGTCAGAATCAAGTCTTCAAGTCTCCTCGATGCTGTTTATGTCTTCAAAGAATATGCTCATTGTCATTATATACTAAGGTTGTAACTCTTATCAAGGCTTCTATACTATTCAATACAACCAATATCTCTTGTTCACGTGATTTGTCATTCTACTTCAAGTCTGTAGCAAAAAAAAACTTTCTCTTGTAGCCTGAGATTAAAAGAGATGTGTCCCAAAGTTCAGAGCTAAAATAACTTCAACTTGCAACTTGACAGAGGCTTCTTTTGGGCAATACCACCACCGAAAATCAGAACTCGAAGATCAAAGATAGAATTCTTCTGAGGCAGCCCAAAAATCTTGCTACTGTTCACCACGAAATCAGAGATGAGGACTTTGACTCTCCTGTAATTTATGCACCCAAAAATCAGAGATAATGATGTGCTACTGTATGCTGGTGCAAACTGAGTTCCTCAGACCCCACCGAATTTCCACAGCCTGCAAATTTGGATTGTTTTTCACTTACAAAAGAAAAAAGGGAAATTCGGGACTGCTGCTATCTTCAACTGCTGTAACTTCGGACTGCTGCCACAAACCCCACGAAAATACCAGACTGCTGCAAATTCGGGACTGGAAAAAAATCTCAGTCTGCTGCCCACAAAATTCCAAAGTCTGCTGCTCCTTCTGCGGCTGCCTCAGAGACCTCCAAATTTACCTCAGTCAACTCCCGAAAATCACAGAGCTGTCCGAAATTTACACTTTCAAAATGAAACTACAACTGGGTATTTATACTAGTTTCCGCCCCAAAAAAAATCATTTTTGAGCCGACTTGTCATTTATGTATTTTTTTTATTATTATTTTTTTTTGAGCCGACTTCAAGGGATGGTGTGGGGCTAGTTGTTTTATTTTGTATTTTAATTTGAATGGAATTGTGTCACACATTCTTCAAAGGTCAACCCTTAGGGTTTGTTGCATGTACTTTATTAATTTTTTAATTTGAAATTGAAGTTTAATTTTGTCACAAAGACAAACATCCTTCATTCAAGGGTCAAACCCTACCATGGTTTTAGGGTGTACTTATTTTTATTCCTCCCCATAGTCAACCTTCACCCATAGTTTTAAAAATCGGAATCGGACTTGGAATCAGTCGAGGGTCGACTCGGAATCGGAATCGAAATCGGTAATGAATCGGTCATAAATCGGCCGATTTGAATTTAATGAATCGGTTTGCTAAAAAATACATCAAATATTTAAATTTTAAAGAAAAACAACATTTTCAAGATTATAATCCATGATTCCAAGTCATTGAAGACAAAATAACCAAAATCTGCTCATGTATATACCATATAAGAGTCAATATATCAAAATGGCACAAAGCGTACTGTAATCTGCTCATGTATATACCATATAAAAGAAATAATATGAACTTTTGAAGGGGACCAGTAGATGTTATTTGTAGTTGGGTTGGGTAGTTAGGTTAGGAATAGGTTGGGTAGATAGGTTAGTAAAATATAAAATATAAAAAAAAATAAAAAACAAAGATAAAACTTAAACTTAAAAAAAAACTAAAAAAAATTTTAAAAAAACAGTATATTGCCAACCGGCCGGTCAAACCGGTTAGTTACCGAACCGGACCGGTTTGGTTACCAACCGGTCGGTTCGGTAACTAACCGATCACCGATCCGGTTTACCTGCCGGTTTGAACCGGTTTGGTACAGAACCGGTGAACTGGCCGGTTCCAAAACCGGTTAGCCCGATTTTTAAAACTATGCCTTCACCCTTACCCTTAAAAATGGTTTTAGGGTTATCATTAAGCCACTAGGGCTTCCATACACATGGCATGCTATCATCCCATATGCAAGAGTATGATCATGGGCTCTAAGCTCGTCAAATGCAAGTGGTGGACTTGTCACTCCATGACCTTTGCAAGGGTATCGGGGTCTTCATCAATATTTCCATCAAGTCATCAAGGACCTCTAAGCCATCAATTGTTCGTCCAAGGGCTTCTTCATCAAGCCAAGGACATGTTCATGGGTTCCATAACCTGTAAAAGACCATACAAGGTCACCAACGTCATATAAGAGCTCCATGACCCCAACAAGGGTTTTAAGGCCATCAAACCACTAAGCGTGGGTCCAAGGACTTCTTCAGGGCTTCTTGGTCTTAATCAACTACCTCAGGAGACCTCCAGGGGTTATGATATAACTTGTGGGGTAGATGGGCCTTCTTTTGGGGTACCTTGACACCATCAGAGCATAAATGACCACAGAATGGGTCATTAATGCTTCTCCAACCCATCTAGGGCTTCTCCAACGTCTGTAAGGTCTTCAGGACCATCTCCAGGGTCTTCAACGTCGTCAACAGAGTCTTCAACATCTTCAGCAAGGTGGTAGCATCAAGATCCAGCTTGTGGGTACAAGAACCTTGTCAACTGGGTACAAGATGCTTCAAGGCACAAACTCACTCTGTAAGGGATCCGAGGTACTGCAAAGTGCAAACCCACTCTAGGGACTGCAAGTGGGACTTGGTGGCATCAATGACATCCTGTGGGGCCACTGCAAGTCCATGTTGGCATCAATGACAATTTCATCAACAATGGAGAGAACACACACACTTGTATTCCAACAGAGACAGGATACAGACAAGGAGAGAAAATCAAACAGAGGATTTAGCCGAGAAGACAGAGGAGCGAGTAGCAGGATCATCGAGCTTCGTACAGTTGGGCCGTACACTCACACAGGAGGGTGTTGAGGTTTAGTTGGGATTTGCCCAGTGATTATGCCGAGTACTGCATTTGCCAAGTTTGGGTGAATTTGCAGTGATTGTAAAAGTTCCATATTTTCTCATAATAAAATCTATATCTGACTGCTACACCGGTTTTCCCATCTTGGGTTTTCCCGGGGTTTCCATACCCAAAATAATAGTGTCAATATCATGATGTGATTTTGTGATTTATTTCTCAATTTTATATTCCGCTGCATACTGTAAAAGATATTCATGTGTGGTTATCAGTTGATATTTTGCTGGCACTGTTTAGCCCTGGTTGAATATTAAAGGAAAATTTACATGGTATCAGATCTCTGGTTAGCTAAAGCTAAGAGATTTGCAGCAGCAGTGATAGATCAGGGGCAGATCTATAGGAAGGCACAAACCTAGACTTCCAGATCTAGGGTTTGACAAGTACACTTCACTATGGCCGTGCAGTTGAGAGTTGAGGATAGACTCTAGGGTGCTCAGAACTTTCCTACATGGAAAGAATGGATCACAAGGATCCTGGACATCAGTGATGCAGAGGAGCACATTGACTCCACGAAGGTTGCACCCACATATCCGACAGATTTAGCAGCTTGGAAGAAGATTGATTCCAGAGCCATGTTGATTATCATGGATGGAGTGAAGGACCATATAGTCCCTCACCTTTCTGGTAAGAAGACCGCAGCAGAGATGTGGACGGCTTTGGAGAGTTTGTACCAAAGCAAGAACAAGAACCGGAAGATGGTGTTGCAAGAGAGGATGCGCAGCACCAAGATGGCCAAGGGAGAAGGAGTGGTGCCTTATCTCACGAGGCTCACACAGATCAAGGACGAGCTTGGAGTTGTTGGCTCTAAGACAGTGGATGAAAAGCTAGTTCGGATAGCCCTCAATGGCTTCTCTAAGCCATGGGACACCTTTGTCAAAGGTGTTGTGGCTAGAGAGAAGCTCCCTGATTGGCAGAGACTATGGGATGACTTTGTGCAGGAGGAGACCCGCATGGGTCAAGGATCAGGCTCATCCAGCAGTGCCCCACAGATTGTGGATGAGGAGGCTCTAGCCCTTACAGGGAAGAGCAAGGGGAAGGCAAAGAGGAAGAAGGATGCTAAGAAGAACCTTGACATGTCAAAGGTCAAGTGTTTTATCTACCATAAGCAGGGACACTTTGCCTCCCAGTGCCCAAACAGGAAGAAGAAGAGTAACACTCAGATGGCTGAATCTACAGAGGTGAATGAGTTCAGCAAGAACTTCGATGAGGAGTTTTGTTTGATAGCTTGCATGGCAAGCACCACAGGGAGCAGCATATGGTACATTGACAGTGGAGCATCTAGTCACATGACTGGACAGAAGAGATTGTTCAAAGACTTGCAGGAGGGTGGAACAAGGATCCACGTTGAGTTAGGTGATGATGCGCGGTATCAGGCACAGGGAGTTGGCATTGTTTCATTTGAAAGGGAGTCTGGCAAACCCCTCAGTTTTGCTGATGTGTTATATGTTCCAAGACTGACCAAGAACCTTATATCAGTCTCCACTCTAGAGGACAAGGGATATCAGGTGAAGTTCCGTGACCATAGAGTGTATATCAGGCCCAAGGGGTCAAATAGGAGCTTGGATCAGGTGATTGGCAGAAGGAGCAGGAAAGTGTACAGATTACACTTTGAGCTTGCAAAGGCTCTAGTCAGCAGCAGCAGCAGCAGTCAAGGTGAGTTGTGGCATAGGAGGATGGCACACTTACACCATGGAGCACTGAAGCATTTGAGACAGGCAGTCATTGGAGTTCCTCAGGTACAAGAGGAAAAGCAAAACCACTGCAAGGGTTGTGCTTTGGGGAAGAACATCAGCAAGCCTTTCCCACAGAGTGAGCACAAGTCTAACGAGCCATTGGACTTGGTGCATTCGGTTGTATGCGGACCTATGACTGTCCATTCGTTCAGTGGTTACAGTTACTGCGTAATCTTCATTGATGACTATTCCAGGAAAACCTGGATCTATTTCCTGAAGGCCAAGTCAGAGGTCTTTGAGAGGTTCTGAGAGTTCAAGACTCTTGTGGAGAACCAAACAGGAAAGAAGATTCGAGTGTTGAGGACAGGCAACGAGGGTGAGTACACCACCAATGAGTTCATGGAGTATTGTTCGGCTGAGGGGATCAAGAAGGAGCACATTGTGCCCCATACCCCACAACATAATGGAGTTGCTAAGCGGAAGAACAGGACTATGGTTGGAGCAGCCAAGGCCATGCTATTTGATTAGGGATTACCATTATTCCTCTGGGCCGAGGCATACAGGACTGCAGTATACATTCAGAACAGGTGTCCCCACACAGGCTTGGGGAGGAAGACACCGAAGGAGGTCTTGACAAGCACTAGGCCAGATGTGGGAAGTGTCTGCTATTGTCATGTTCATGTCGACAATAGGAAGAAGCTGGACCCTTCTGGAGAGAAGGGGTTACTTGTTGGTTACAACGAGATTTCAAAGGCATATAGAGTTTACATTCCTGCTCGCAGGAGGATCATTGTGAGCAGGGATGTCCAATTCGATGAGCACAGGGCCTTGCGAAGATCTCTGGACTTACCAACAAAGAAGCAGCCAGCACAGGAGTCGGGAGTCAAGTTGGAGGAGCCAGATGTACGAGTACAGGTACAAACACAGAGCCCATGTTCTAATGGTCAAAGGGAATCAGGTGGACAGGATCCTTCAGTCATTTACTTAAAGGATGAGCTACATCAGGAGACGGATATCCAGCAGCCACAATAGGTTGACACTAGGCCAAGGCCTAAGTGGTTTAGATCCACAGTGCAGGATTCCAGGCAGGTAGATCCTCCACAGGCATGTTTTAGACGGAGTGTACCACCAGAGAGGCTTAGTTATATGGCACTGATGACAGAGTTGATTAACTCAAAAACCTTCCAGCTTCGGGGAGACTGCACAGCATGATGTGTGGTAGGAAGCTATGGTTGAGGAGTATGACTCCATTATGAAAAAACAAGTAGGGAGGTTGTGCCAAGGCCACAAGGGAAAAAGGTGGTGGGATCAAGATGGATCTACAAGGTGAAGCATGCAGCAAACGGAAGCGTGGAGAAGTACAAGGCACGCTTCATGGCAAAGGGGTTTTTACAGAAGGAGGGTATTGATTATGAGGAGACCTTTGCCCCTGTTGCCAGGTATTCTTCCATTCAGACCATTATCTCACTAGCAGCTGAGATGGGTTGGCGTGTCCATCAGATGGACGTCAAGACTACCTTCCTCAACAGAGTTATAGAGTAGGAGGTGTATATTGAGCAGCCAGAGGGGTTTGATGTGGAGAACAAGGAGACGCATGTATGCAAATTGCATCGAGCTCTTTACGGGCTCAAGTAGGCACCTCGAGCATGGTACTCAAGGATTGATAGCTATCTACAGGAGATGGGATTTCAGCAGAGTGAGGCTGACCACAACCTGTACTTCTTGACAGGTGAGGTGCCTCTCATACTGGTCTTATAGGTGGATGATCTCTTTTTGACAGGAGATGAGAGGCTGATTGGAGACTGTAAGTCCAACCTTGCAGTAGAGTTTGAGATGAAAGACCTTGGGCTGATGCATTACTTTTTGGGCTTGGAGGTTTGGCAAAGAGATGGATGCTTCTTCATCGGACAGGGGAAGTATGCAGTAGAGATCCTGAAGAGATTCAGGATGGAGGACTGTAAGCCTATGGCCATACCTCTAGTTTCCAACTGGAGGAAGATTGATGCATCAGGATCAGGCGGATTTGATCCTATCTTGTATCGCCAGCTTATCGAATCGCTTATGTATTTGGTCAACACTCGACCAGACATCAGCTTTGCAGTCAACTCTTTGAGTCAGTTCATGGTGGACCCTCGGAGAGTGCATTAGACAGCTGCGAAGCACATACTTCGCTACATCAGAGGTACAATGGAGTATGGATTGGTTTATGAGTGCAGGGGGATTGTACAGTTAGTAGGTTTCACAGACCCTGACTGGGCAGGATGTGTAGAGGACCGAAAGAATACTTCAAGCTGTTGTTTCAGCATCGGATCAGGGGTTGTATCTTGGTTCAGCAGGAAGCAAAAGTCAGTTGCATTGAGCTCGGCAGAGGCTGAGTACATGGCAGCCAACATGGCTGCTTGAGAGGGTATGTGGCTTAGGAAGTTACTTGCAGGGTTGGTCGAGTGTGAGCTAGAGGCTACAGTAGTTCACTGTGACAATCAAAGTAGCATCAGGCTATCTGAGAATCCAGTGTTCCATGACTGGAGCAAACACATAGACATCAGATACCACTTCTTGAGAGATTGTGTTCAGAGGGGAACCATTCGGTTGGAGTACATACAGACAGATGAGCAGGTGGCGGACATTTTCACCAAGGCACTTTGCAGACAGAGTTTTCTGAAGTTCAGGGATAAGTTTGGGTTGCTACCGAATCCTTTCCTCGTTGAGAGGGAGTGTTAAACTAGTAGCAACAAGGAAGGTCTTCCTGCATGCATGTGTTCTTGCATGCAGAAGACTTAAAATAGGAAACGAGTTGTATTTAATTTACTTTTCCTAAGTTTACTTTGGAAAATAACTAAAGTGATCTAAATTAACTTTAGTGAACCACTAGTTAAAGTGAAAGTGAAATTAGGATTTTTGCTTAACCACTAGTTAAAGTGAAAGTGAAATTAGGGTTTTCGCTTTACCTAAAGTTATAAAAGAGAGATCAATTGGTGGAGAGAACACACACACTTGTATTCCGACAAAGACAAGATACAGACAAGGAGAGAAAGTCAGATAGAGGATTTAGCCGAGAAGATGGAGGAGCAAGCAGCAGGATCATCGAGCTTCGTACAGCTGGGCCGTACACTCACACAGCAGGGTGTTGAGGTTTAGCTGGGATTTGCCCAGTGATTCTACCGAGTACTGCATTCGCCAAGTTTGGGTGAATTTGCAGTGATTGTAAAAGTTCCATATTTTCTCATAATAAAATCTATATCTGACTGTTGCACCGGTTTTCCCATCTTGGGTTTTTTCGGGGGTTTTCATACCCAAAATAAGTGTCAATATCGTGATGTGATGTTGTGATTTATTTCTCAGTTTTATATTCTGTTGCATACTGTAAAAGATATTCATGTGTGGTTATCAGTTGATATTATGCATGGACTGTTTAGCCCTAGTTGAATATTAAATAACGCCTTTCAGGATGTTTTAGCTGCCTGAAACATAGTGAAAGTGGCCCCCGGGGTAAAGATGATGCTCTGGGCTTGAAAATGAGCCCAACCACGCCAAAAACAGACTCCGGATCATACTTTTTTTACACTTTGAATTTTTCCATTTAAACCATTAAAAATGGCTTAAAAAACAAAAAAGTTATTTTTTCTCGGAATCAGACGAAACTCTAGGGGAACCTAGTACATGTCCATACGACTCAATTCGAATGCCTAGAATGTTGAAAAACACTGACACGGAGGCTCTAATAACCTCCTGAGGCCAAAAAACCAAGAAGACTACCCCGGCTTTAGAGGTGTGAGTGAAAAACTCAGAAATTATTAGTCGTTTGTTCAACAACTAATAATAACCAAGGGAAAAAACACTCTGAGCTAGTCGGCTTGATGCTCAAGTCTGAAAAGTTGAGCCTTTTAAAAAAATTAAATGCTAGGACATTTGTTACAATTTCCCCAAGGGGGTATGAACATGCATTCTACAACAAAAAAAATCGAACAAACTCCCAGAAAAAGGCTGGCAGACTTTTGAACTCCGATCATGAACAAGTGTACTTGTTCAATACTCTGGCGGCTCACTGGAAATCCACTAAGTGCAGAATTAGTGAATAACACTGAGAATGCATTTATATTCTTATCATTCATATCCCATTCTATTTAATTTCAGTGATTACATTTTATTTGCTTAGTTTTTATAATCACTACATGTGGTTCACTCACCTCTCCTACAACATTATCCATTGGTGAACATGGCAATTCGTTCACCTGGCCACTCCACAATGCGACTCCACTGGAGGACCGACCCATCCTTACAAACTCCATTATGTGACTCCACTGGCAATCAACGCTAATCATAGAACCCATGTAATTCATCAATTTGCTTTTAAGCTCCTGAAAATTTCATTGATTGTTAACCATGGTTAGGGGACATGCGGCCCATTGAAAGCTTTTGACTTCTCTGGAATTGTTGGGTATCCTCATAAGATCCCTCTTCATGTTAGGGATAGGTTGCCTAAAAGGGGTTGAGGGAACCACTAGTCTATTTATTTGATTTCATTATAGATGACTCATGATGATGAGATACATTTATTATATTATTTGTTGACATTTTGAGGCTCAAGAGTCAAGACTCCTGACATGATTCAGTATTGATGTATGAAGTATCACAAGACATCTTTGACATCTTATAATATCAGTTTTATTTTCATATTTATGTGGCAATGTGTTTATTTTATTTTGTTGTTGCTTCAGATATTTAAAATATGAAAAAAAATGTATATTTTTGTATTTTTTTTAAGTTTGTTGATATTTTCTCTGATGTTGTCAATAAGTTGTTTTCCTAACCCTCGACAATATTTTCACCAACACAATGTTTGCAACAATGATTTAAAGTATGATATGGAGTGGACTAAGCAAGGCCTCTTCACATATGCTCAAATCTACATGGAGATTGATCTTAGCAAAGGACTTCAAAAGAATGGTGCTAAAACTTGGCAATCTTAAATAGATTTAGTCCTTTGATTATGAAAATACAACAATTTGATGTCATATTTGTCATGATATAGGTCATTTACAATA
Organism: Pseudotsuga menziesii; assembly: GCA_001517045.1. Taxonomy (NCBI): domain Eukaryota; kingdom Viridiplantae; phylum Streptophyta; class Pinopsida; order Pinales; family Pinaceae; genus Pseudotsuga; species Pseudotsuga menziesii. The sequence continues at coordinate 630,528 of LPNX010875433.1, read as the reverse complement.
ATCAATTCTCAAGATCTAGGTACTCCCAAGAGGAAAAACAGGGCATTCTTATAATCCAAAAGCGGGCAACCTCATGAGCCTCCCCTTGCAGATGATATCATAAATATGAAGAGGGCTAAATAGATTTGTAGGTTTCAAATTTAGAAAAATATTTAAATGATGGAACAAAAGTTCAAAATGACGATGCAAAACAAAGTTTTGAGGTTAATGAGGAAGAAATTAATAAAGTGGATTCCCCCCACTCCTGAGATTGTAGGAATTGAATGATAAATTTTCAAAGCTTAGGTGACTAATTTCCTTATGTTCTCAATCAAACATATCAATTACAGAATATATTTAACTGCAAAAATTAATTTCTGAACATTGCAACAATTACACAATGGCTAGAAAAGTAAATAGATGAAACATAATGAAATGCACAAAGACACAAAGATTTCTGCTTCAAATTAGCTTTTCATTCCTTAGATCAAAGCTTACAAGTCAACCACCACAAACTGCTAAACCAACAGTTGTACGGTTGATCAAAATCACCAAGTTGAGAGGTGTACAGCCTATTCAGACAAGGAAAACAACAACAAACTACAGTACAGCCTGTTGTATGTTTGTACAGCTTGTTGTTGTATAGCCTCTTCCTCTTCCTAAAGTGCTTTATTTTCAAGGCATCTCATCCAAGATGTCCCTCGTGGACACTCTCATCCGACCCACAATCATCTGATCAACCAAGTTGAGAGGTGTACAGCCTATTCAGAAAAGGAAAACAACAACAAACTACAGTACAGCCTGTTGTATGTTTGTACAGCTTGTTGTTGTATAGCCTCTTCCTCTTCCTAAAGTGCTTTATTTTCAAGGCATCTCATCCAAGATGTCCCTTGTGGACACTCTCATCCGACCCACAATCATCTCTATAGCTCTATAGCTATGAGTCTATTCCACAATATTATCTTTTTGTTTCTGTTCTCATTCTGTTAGAGGCTAACCAAAGAATCACACATGTCCTTCTTCGTTTCTTCTCGGATATGTGAAGAATCAAACGATCCTTTATAGCATCCAAAATCATCTGCTTGGCCTTCAGTTCCTTCTTGTTGTGAGCTGCCAATGTTGTAGATCTGTAGATGGAGTCACAATATTTTTGACGATATCCCAGAGACTTTCTCCTGCATTAAGAAAGTTACCCTCAAGGTTCAAGACTCAAGTTCGGTGAATCTTGTGACATAGATTGCATGTTATTGCTTGGCTGTAATTTCATGGCCATGATAGTGCATGTTGTTTAAGGACTCACTTTGCTCTTGCATAATCTGAAAATCTATTTTGGACTGATTATGGCACATCTATCGTGGCTTAATTATGTCTTCTCTATCATATTCAAACCCTCTAGTTCATTGATCTTGATCCATAGCCCAATTGGATAGGCACTAATCTTGGTAAAATCTACCATCCAATTTATATTAAAGAATGTCATTAAAACAATCTTTTATAGGGTTTCCCCCCTTGTGTTGGAAAAGAACCGCCCTTAAGTGAGAGGAAGAGTTGTTGGTATGACTATGGGCAACCTCCCCAGGTTCCCTTAGTATTGCACTTAGTTAAGGGACTTTGTAACATTTGAAGTGCAGGTTTGGGAGGTAATAGTTCTCAATGCTTAACACATATTGATTGAAGATGTATGGGCCCACAAACCACCTGCTGCATGCATACATTGAAAAGGATCCTCTGACCCCCCAACAACAAGCTCCCCAGAAAGGCAATTGATGTCAAATGACAATTTGTCTATCCATTCAGCTCATGCCAATCCAGTATACTCGGCTTAGTATTATTTTTTATGTTTTTCTAATGAAGACATTTGTATTTTATGTATGACGGTATGGCTGCATTTTAAGGCAATATCCATGTGGAATGTATCTGTTTGTATTTTAGAAAACCCAATCACAAATAAAATGTACCCTAACTCTCGTATGTACTAGTTTTCCAGATTAATATAAATAAAAGTTTTTTTCTTACCCAATAAACAGAATGAATCAATGCAAAGCTAAACCAGCATAAGACACCACACCTCATAGAAAACTCACCATATGCGGAGCAGATATAGTTGCATTGTAACCTGCCACAAAGAACACACATTCCATTGTAAGACCTTTGAAGTCAAGAACAAAATAGAGAATAGTATTAAATGGAAGTGCAGGATACCCTTGCACATGTGCAGTCTGCCTAAAAATTAAAAATACACCAAGTAAAAATGAAACTTGCAAACTCCATATCTCCAAATAGTGTATTTCCAAGTATCAACAATAAACAAGATTGCACCATCCTCACATGCCAAATGCAATGATAATAACTCGTAATTTGGTGTAATTGTGAACTATCAGTTTTCCCAAAAGAGTATCAATAGAAGAGCCATCGTATAAGCCTAACATATGGATATCAAGAACTCAAACATAAAACATATTATAGTTAGAAGAAAATACACATGGATGGAATGCTAGAGAAAAAACTAAGCTAGTGGCAAACTGTCTTGTAATTATTAGCAACATACATAATGCAGAATCCAGATGCACACTAGATTTAACCAAACTATATAACATTCTATAGAAATATTGAAGCTCTAATCAAACTTAAGTCCCTAGTTACTATACACTGTTACCAATGGCGGACCTGAACATGACATTACTTAAGCACAGAGATCTCAGCTGGTCAATTAGTGAACACAAAATTTTTAAAATGGTGCCATGCACATTGAACCAAAATACATATGAACACACTTTGGAGTACATTTTTATTTATTTCATGGGGCACACATCAATCAATAGAACCTTCTGGCAAATCTTAACAATAAATACCATCTTACATTCTGCTCTTTCTGTCTATCAAGCTCGCACTCTTTCTTTCTGTCTAAGTATAAATCTAGAGATAGAACCATTTATCATACAAAATAATTCAGCTCCCAATCATTACTTGATTAACATGCTAACGCACAGTAGAAATGTTGTCAACCAAGAGAGAAAAAAATATCAAGCAACTCCCAAAATGAATAATTACAATGTTGAGGATGTCATATGCACGTTTACCTTAGGGGTTATGACCTTTGGTACTAATAGCTAAAACATTATTTGTTATTTCATCAGTAAGTGTTGTTGCTGTTATTAGTAATAGATTTAGTAGTAGTTACGTAGTATTAAACTATCAAGAAAATAAACGCTTTCAAAATGCTTTAACCTGAATGCATAACTGAGATCATTGTCACTTCCTCTAGCCAACAAGAAGACAACAAATGAACTAGAAAACTTTTATTTTGAAAATAGATTTTGCAGTGGCCAGGGAATTCTCCATTCAAACTCTGTGTGCAGCCGTTGTACTAAGTTATTGTCCTCCCTGATAAGAAATACATGTCATTTTACTAACATGAAATCAAATATAATTTGTCATTGACGTTACTGGGGAGTGATTAGTGTTTAAACTTCAAATTTACCATATATAATTTGCCGTCTAGTTTCTGTCTTTTGTATATGGGTTTTCCACTATTTTTCCCCCATAAAATTCACAAAATAGTCAACAAAGTTAATGCACTGACGAAAAAGTTCTGATATCTTATTTGTACCTATTCAACAACCTTATACATCCTTGATTGCAATCATCTTTTAATTTTGTATCATTCATCGACTTCTGTCACTCTACTAACTCAAGATAATAATAATAAAATCCTGTGATTTCTCTTCTGAAGAGCATGTTATAATATTGAGCAAAAAATTAAAAATTGTCCTATGCAAAACAGTAAAACAGATATGAACACTATAACAACAATAGATGACAGACACATCCTTCTTTCATTAACCTCCGAAGATACTAGAAATATGGATGCCATTCGAAAACAATACATTCTGAAAACTAATTCTAGATTTCGAAAAATGTGTTACAAGATGAAACTTAAATGAATTAATGAGACAAGTAATCTTTAAGAGTTAAGGTTTTATAACAAGAACAATAGAGTAGAGTTCTCAGTCCATTCATATCAACAATTTGTCAATAATAATAAATAAGATAGTTCCAAACATTGTCACAAGCAAGGACAAATATCCCCAAAACAATTATTGCAATGAGAGAAGCGAGGTGCTCTCCAACCCAGTATGGGGGAGATCCTGTCACGTTATTCACGTTATGCTAGCCGACATAAATAAAAATATTAAAAAATAAAAAATGAAAAATATAAATTACATATCGGCTTAAATAAATAAATAAAAATTAAATTAGCATAGATCCATTTTAAACCCAGATCTATCAAAGTACCGAGAGGGATCTAAATGGTACAAAAATGTACACCTCAAGAAATTGGATCCCTCTCGGTGCTTGATAGATCTGGGTTTAAAATCGATCTATGCTAGTTACTCCCATGTCAATCTAGGGCTGACAATGGAAGGAAAGTCTCCTGAGGTTGTCTTCACAATATATTTAAGCATATGTCATGTCTAAGGATTGTGCAAATTATGACCTTAAGAAACCAACTTTGCTAATAACTCATGAGTAATGTTTTCTAGGCTATTGAGCTCATTCAATAGCAGTATCACTATATGGTAAAAATATCGAACATCTGAAAAACTCATTTGAATGAATAGAACTCAATGACAAATAGGGAAATAAATAGTCAAGGGAGTTCTAATCCTACTTGTGGGGTAATTGAGTGTTTCAATTCATTTTAATTACATTTCCTCCAATTTAATACCAAATAAAATGATTGAATATGCATCCTCAGAAAACAGACCCTTAAAGATATGGCACAAATATTCCAAAAACAACAAACAATCACAGCTATCATGTGAGATACATCCTTGGCTTTTCGTGCTATATCTAAGCACTGCCAAAATCTCCTAGCCTACAGTGCATGATATGGGGAAACAGATACAAATTTTTTACACGAAATGTACTGAAAACATGACCCCTAAAATTTGAAAACAGGGAAACACAATATATAATATACATATATATTGTGCTATTTCATAATTTGGACATTATATTAAAACTTTGAAAGAAAGCATTATGAATAAATGAGCAAGAACATTTAAATTACAGCGGAGGCATTTATGGGACACCAAGATACAGGAGGTTTATGACTCCCATTTGCCAGTGTAAAAAGTCTTTATATGCAATGTTTAACATGCGATAAATAATCCACAAGGCACCCCTAATGCTGAAAATAAGACTGCAAGAGATCTCAAAATGCTAGGCATTTTGGGGGGTAACACCTGGCTCTATATGGGGATTTATGCTCTTTCTGGAAAGAGAACCTCAGAAATCTCTGTTGTACCTGCTAAGAATCTCCAATAACAGTGAGCAAAACATGTGGCAGGATAACCCTCATCACATACTGAAAGCGTGCCTCCATATGAAGCTCTAGCTTAAAAACTCTTCAAAGTTTCATTTTACATGGGAAAAGGACATAAGCCATGATGCCAAAGGAACATGAAAATGAAAACTAATAATCACATGCTGAGCTTATTCCTCGTATTTTAATTCTCCCTGTTACCACTCAAAATCTCACTCTTGAGATAGACTCCTAAAGCTCAAGTGAGACCTTGGAAGAACTAAGAGGGGTTGCCAATGTCACCTCACAAACCCTCCTCACACTTTAGGCCGGCTCTCTTCCAGCTCAAGGGGGTCTTCCATGAACTAGGATTACTAGACCTTGTGCAATAAAGTCCAAGGTGAAAATGAAGAGATGGCTCTAGTGAAACAAGTTGATAAAGTTTTAACTTTTAAGAAATAAAATGGATGAATGGACTGGAGAAGCTCAAATGAGGAATAATTGCTATTGAGGATGAAAAGTACAAGCTATAACAGTCCATTTCCTTGCTGTCCCAAACTGCAAAAATTGAACTAAGGAGATTACTAGAGCAAATAAACTCCAAGACGCAAGGAAATTATGGTTATCATGAATGGAACATATGTGCAACCATCCATGAGTAGACAAATATGTAATCATAAACAATATTCAATTGATAAAATAAAATAAAAAAGGGAAGGCATTACCCAATTCATTACTCCATGACCATAAGTTAAGATAATTCCAGCAAATAGGGTAGCATTATGTAAATTTTCCTTTAATATTCAACTAGGGCTAACAGTGTATTCAAAGTTTCTACCGATAACCACACATGAATATCTTTTACAAGTATGCAGCAGAATATAAAGTACTGAGAAATAAATCACAACATGACATCACAATATAGACACTATTATTTTGGGTATGGAAACCCCCAGAAAAACCCAAGATGGGAAAAACGGTGCAGCAGTCAGATATGGATTTTATTATAGAGAAAATATGGAACTTTTACAATCACTGCAAATCACCCAAACCTGGCGAAGCAGTGCTCTGCAGAATCACTAGACAACCCCAGCTAAAACTCAGCACACCTCTGCTCGGCTATACGGCCAGCAGTTCGGCCTATCACACGTGCGGTACAGATCCGTACAACTGTACTGCTGCTGTACGGAATCCATACGGTCTATACGGCAACTGTACGGAATTCCGTACAATACTACGACCTCCTCTGTAGCTGCTTCCTGTGCGCCCTATGCGGTCTTCTTCGTGCCTGGAAGCTCGGTCACCATCTCTGTTAGCTCCTCCGTCTTCTCAGCTAAATCCTCCGTCTGAATTTCTCTCCCTGTCTATATCCTGTCTCTATCGAAATACAAGTGTGTGTATCCTCTCCACCAATTGACCTTTTTTTCATAACTTAAGGTAAAGTGAAAACCCTAATTTCACTTTCACTTAAAGTTAATAAATAATTAGATACAAATTGGCTTCCTAATTTAAGTCTTCTGCATGCAAGGACAAATGCATGCAAGAAGACCTTCCTTGTTGTTGCTAGTTTAACACTCCCTCTCAACGAGGAAGGGATCCGGTAACAACCCCATCTTATCCCTGAACTTCACAAAACTCTGTCTGCAAGAGCCTTGGTGAAAATGTCTGCCACCTGCTCATTTGTCTATATGTACTCCAATCGAATGGTTCATCTCTGAACACAACCTCTCAAGAAGTGGTACCTGATGTCTATGTGTTTGCTCTGGTCATGGAACACTGGATTTTCATATAGCCTAATACCACTCTGATTGTCGCAGTGAACTACTGTAGCCTCTAGCTCACACACAAACAACCCTGAAAGTAACTTCCTCAGCCACATACCCTCACAAGCAGCCATGTTGGCTTCGATGTACCCAGCCTCTGTCAAGCTCAACCCCTAACCCAATGCTAAAACAACAACCTGAAGTACTCTTCCTGTCCTCTACACATCTTGCCCAGTCAGCATCTATGAAGCCTGCTAACTGTACACTCCACCTGCGCTCATTAACCAATTCATACTCCATTGTACCTTTGATGTAGCTAGGTATGTGCTTCGCAGTCATCCAATGCACTCTCCGAGGGTCCGCCATGAACTAACTCAAAGATTTGACTGCAAAGTTGATGTCTGGTCGAGTGTTGACCAGATACATAAGCGATCCGATAAGCTGACGATACACGGTAGTATCAAATCCGTCTGACCCTAATACATCAATCTTCCTCCAGTTGGAAACTAGAGGTATGGCCCTAGCCTTGCAGTCCTCCATCCTGAATCTCTTCAAGATCTCTACTGCATACTTCCCTTGTCCAATGAAGAAGCATCCATCTCTCTGCCAAACCTCCAAACCCAAAAAGTAATGCATCAACCCAAGGTCTTTCATCTTAAACTCCACTGCAAGGTTGGACTTGAAGTCTCGAATCAGCCTCTCATCTCCTGTAAGAAAGAGATTATCCACATATAGGACTAGTATGAGAGGCACCTCACCTGTCAAGAAGTACCAGGTTGTGGTCAGCTTCACTCCGTTGAAATCCCATCTCTCATAGATAATTGTCTATCCTCGAGTACATGCTCAAGGTGCCTACTTGAGCCCAAAAAGAGCTATGTGCAGTCTACATACATGCGTCTCCCTGTTCTCCAAATAAAACCCCTCTGGCTGCTCAATATACACCTCCTCCTCTATCACTCTGTTGAGGAAGGCAGTCTTGACGTCCATCTGATGGACTCGCCAACCCATCTTTGCTGCTAAAGAGATAATAGTTTGAATGGAAGAATACCTGGCTACTGGGGTGAAGGTCTCCTCAAAGTCAATACCCTCCTTCTGTGAAAACCACTTAGCCACGAAGCGTGCCTTGTACTTCTCCACACTTTCGTCCGCTGCATGCTTCACCTTGTAGATCCAACTGGATCCCACCACCTTCTTGCCTTCAGGTCTCAACACAACCTCCCATACCAATTTTCTTTATGATTGGGTCGTACTCCTCAACCATGGCCTCTTGCCACACGTCATGTTGTGCAGCCTCCTCGAAACTGGAAGGTTCAGAGATAATCGACTCTGTCATCAGTGCCATATAACTGAGTCTCTGGTGGTACGCTTCGTCTAAAAGATCTTTGTGGAAGATCCACCTACCTGGAATCCTGTACTGTGGACCTGAACCACTTAGGCCTTGGCCTAGTGTCCACCTGTTGCGGTTGTTGGATGTTTGTCTCCTGCTGCTGCTCATCCTCCCAATCAAAGATAGGAGGATCCTGTCCACTTGACTCCCTCTGACTACCAAAACCTATGCCCTGTGTCTATATACCTATACCTGTACATCTAGCTCCTCCAACTTGATCCCCGTATCCTGTGCTGGCTGCTGCTCTGCTGGTAAGTCTGTAGATCTCCGCAAGGCCTTCTCCTCATCGAACCGCACATCCCTACTCACAATGATCCTCTTGCGAGTAGGAATGTAAACTTTGTATGCCTTCGAAGTCTCGCTATAACCAACAAGTAACCCCTTCTCTCCAGAAGGGTCCAGCTTCTTCCTAGTGTCAACATGAACATGACAATAGCAGACACTTCCAAATATGAGAATGTGACTCACATCTGGCCTAGTGCCTGTGAAGACCTCCTCGGGTGTCTTCCTCCCCAAAGCTGTGTGGGGACACCTGTTCTGAATGTAAACTGCAGTCCTATATGCCTTGGCCCAAAGAAATAGTGGTAATACCCAATCAAATAGCATGGCCTTGGCTGCTCCTACCATAGTACTGTTCTTCCTCTCTGCAACTCCATTCTGCTGTGGGGTATGGAGCATAGTGTGCTCCTTGATCCCCTCTGCCAAAAAATACTCCATGAACTCATTGGAGGTGTACTCAACCCCGTTGTCTGTCCTCAAAACCCGAATCTTCTTTCCTATTTGGTTCTCCACGAGAGTCTTGAACTCTCGAAACCTCTCAAAGACCTCTGACTTGGCCTTCAGGAAATAGATCCAAGTTTTCCTAGAATGGTCATCAATGAAGGTTACGGAGTAACTATAACCACTGAAAGAATGGACACTCATAGGTCTGCATACATCTGAATGCACCAAGTCCAAGGGCTCCGTAAACTTGTGCTCACTCTGTGGGAAAGGCTTCCTGATGTTCTTCCCCAAGGCAACGCCCTTGTAGTGGTTTATGCTTCTCCTCCTGTACCTAAGGAACTCCAATGACAGCATGTCTCAAGTGCCTCAATGCTCCATGGTGTAAGTGTGCCATCCTCCTATGCCACAACTCCCCCTGACTGTTGTTGCTGCTAACTAGAGCCTTTCCAAGCTCAAAGTGTAGTCTATACACTTTCCCTCTCCTGATGCCAATCACCCTATCCAAGCTCCTATCTGACCCCTTAGGCTTGATATACACTCTATGGTCTCGGAACTTCACCTGATATCCCTTGTCTTCTAGAGTGGAGACTGGTATGAGGTTCTTGGTCAATCCTAGAACATATAAAACATCAGCAAAACTGAGGAGTTTGCCAGACTCCCTCTGAAATGAGACAGTGCCAACTCCTTGCGCCTGATACCGTGCATCATCACCCAGCTCAACATGGATCCATGTTCCACCCTCCTGCAAGTCTCTCAAGAATCTCTTTTGTCCAGTCATGTGACTAGATGCTCCACTGTTGATGTACCATATGCTGGTCCCTGTGGTGCTTACCATGCAAGCTATCAAGCAAAACTCCTCGTTGAAGTTCCTGCTGAAATCCTCCACCTCTGCAGATCCAGCCATCTGCCATCTGAGTGTTACTCTTCTTTTTCTTGTCTGGGCACTGGGAGGCAAAGTGTCCCTTCTTGTGGCAGATAAAACACTTTACCTTTGACACGTCAAGGTTCTTCTTACCATCCTTCTTCTTCTTTTCCTTCCCCTTGCTCTTCTCTGTAAGGGCTAGAGCCTCCTCGTCCACAATCTGTGGGGCACTGCTGGATGAGCCTGATCCTTGACCCATGCGGGTCTCCTCCTACACAAAGTCATCCCATAGTCTCTACCAATTAGGGAGCTTCTCCCTAGCCACGACACCTTTGACAAAGGTGTCCCATGGCTTAGAGAAGCCATTGAGGGCTATCTAAACTAGCTCCTCATCCTCAGTCTTAGATCAAACAGCTCCAAGCTCATCCCTGATCTGTGTGAGTTTTGTGAGATACAGTACAACTCCTTCTCCCTTGGCCATCCTTATATTGCACATCCTCTCTTGCAACACCATCTTTCGATTCTCGTTCTTTGTTTGGTACAGACTCTCCAAAGTTGTCCACATCTCTGTTGCAGCTTTCTTCCTGGAAAGGTGAGGCCAGAGGGACTATATAGTCCTTCACTCCATCCACGATAAAAACATGGCTCTGGAATCAATCTTCTTCCAAGCTATCAGATCTGTAGAATCTGTGGGTGCAACTTTTGTGGAGTCAATGTGCTCCTCTACATCACTGACATCCAGGATCCTTGTGATCCTTTCTTTCCATGTAGGAAAGTTCTGTTGAATTTTTAGCATTAGCATGAATAGTTTAAAATTTGCAGACTAACATATAACAAATGACAAGTGCAGTAAACAACATCAACACATCAATACACTGAACACCAGAGCTTTTCACTGGGAAACCTTTAAAGGACAAAAACCCCAAAAGCATTAGTAATTCATCTCGTAAATGAGATGACTGAGTTCTTCAATGAATTCTCAAACCCTAATGGATTTGTACCACAGATCCACAATTACAGAAGATAAACTTTTACACAAAAAAAGTCAAATTAGACTTTAACCAAATTAGGGCTTTTTGCCCTAATTTTCTTTCTCCTGTCCATAGAGATCAGACTGCCCGATTTTCTGGTTAGCCTGGCCAAAAATCTTCTCTACCTGCCCATGATCTATTTTACCCTACCTGGGTTATTTCTACCCTGCCCAAACCTGCCCAGACTATTCTGTCTGCTGCCCGAACCTGCCTAGACTGTTTTGCCTGCTGCCCGGATCCAAAGTGGCATGCCCGAAGCCTTCCCTGTTCTGCCCGGGCTGATCTATGGGTTGCCCGAGCCCTGCTAGGCCAGTCCGTGGACTGCCCCAAGGGTCTGATGCAGACTCAGCACCCTCCGAGCTAGTCTGTAGGATAGCCAAGGGTGGTCGACAGCCCTCACGGGCTAGCCTTATGGCTGCCTAAGGGTTTGTTCAGACCCCGAACCCTTCTGGGCTAGCCTTATGGCTACCCGAGGAGCTAGCAGAAAGGGTCGAGCCCTAGAGGAGGTTGCCAGGAGGACTAGGAGCTGCCCAGTTGAAGAAAAAGGCTGCTTGGTGAAGCAAGGAACTTGCCCGTGAAGATAGTGAGGCAGTCGTGAAGAAGAAGAAGCTTAGGGTTAAACCCTAGCTAGTGTATGTTGTTGTAAAAAGGCAAAACCCTAATTTAGGGTTAATAAAAAACAAGAGTGAATGTCCTAGCTAGACACATCCATGTTAGGGCATCACACCAATCTTCCTTCTCTTCAATAACCAACAATTTCTTCTGTTGGAGAAGTTGTACCTGTGAGAGCAAGTGTGTGTGCAATAATGAAATGGATTGATCTTCTTTTATGGCCTTTAAGTCACTTGTAAGTGGACCAAAACTCAAAAGAACAAAATATTATTATTTTATTCTTTTATCACTTTGACTTTTACCTTTAGTGGTACTAAAGGTCTTTTTGCGCTTTCACTTTGACATCTTAGTGGTACTAAGGGTCCTTATGTATTTTAGACTTTCGCTTTAGCCTTCTTAAAGTGCCCTGCGGTCAAAATAAGTGGTCAAGGGGGTCCTTCATCCCTGCTCAAAGTACATCGTCATAAACAGAGAGAATTACTAATGCTTTTATCTCACACTCTATGTGACACCAAAATCGGATACTAAGGTGTCTTAACCAAGGGTAGCTAAGCCTTGGAGAAGATCACAAAGCCCACTTATGGAGGGTCTAAGTGTCACACATGCCTAGACCCGGTCTAGGGCTTATAGTGTTATCCTGGTAACAAACCAGGTGCCTCAGCCATAGGCTGCATAATTTGACACAAGGTCAAATATACTTGGTAATAGACCAAGCGTCTCCATTCTCCCTAAGAATGGCCCTCAGCCCCGGGTTGAGCCCCTAGTCCTAGATTAGGTTAAATTCCTGGTAACTTACCAAGTGCCTCAATTCAAAGAATGGCCACTCAACTCTAGGTTGAGTCCCCCAGTGCTAGACTGGGTCCACATCCTGGTCCCGGACCAGATACACCATTCAACAAAATGGTCACTCAACTCAAGGTTGAGTCCCCTAGTGTTGAACTGGTTCCATATCTTGGTCTCGGACCAGATATCCCCATTCAACATAATGGTCACTCAACTCTAGGTTGAGTCCCCTAGTGTTGGACTGGTTCCACATCCTGGTCCTGGACCAGGTGTCTCCATTCTCCTAAGAGAATGGCTCTCGATGCTGCTCAGAAAAATAAATACTCCCTCTCAACGAGAGAGGCATTCTCTACAATGCCAAGCTTGTCACGAAAGTACACGAACTTTGATGATGTCAGAGGCTTGGTCAAGATATCTGCAATCTGTTCATTCGTACGAATGTACTGCAACTATAGAGCACCTCTTTGCACTTGGTCTCTAATGAAATGATACTTCATTTCAATGTGTTTCGATCTATCATGAACACCGGGTTCTCTGAAAGCTTAGTGCAACTCTGATTATCGCAATGGATGATCATTGAGTCAAGCGTTCCCCCGAACAGATCAGATAGAAGTTTTCTGAGCCAAACTGCTTCCTTGCAGGCATCACTTGCAACAATATACTCTGCCTCAGTTGTACTCTGAGTTATGGAACCCTTCTTCCTGTTGGACCAAGAGATCATTGCAAATCCCATACTGAAGCAGTAACCAGAGGTGCTTTTCCGGTCTACTGCACTGCCAACCCAATCTGACTCGGCATATCCTGATAATAATACTCCACTGTTGGAAGTATACCTGAGCCCATAAGTGATAGTATGTCGCACATATTTGAGTACGTGTTCAGCAACTACCTAGTGTATGTGCTTCGGATCGGACATGAATTGACTGAGAATATTCACTGTGTAACAGATATCTGGTCCCGTATGCACGAGATACATCAAGGATCCAATAAGTTGTTTGTACAGAATAGAGTCCAAACTTTGTGAACTGGTGGATGAGTCACGCAATTTTCTCAAGTTGGTAGTCATGGGTACGCTCATGGACTTGCAGTCCTGCATCCCAAATCTCTTCAAGATGTCAACTGCATATTTTCCTTGTGTCAGGAAAATCTCGCCTAGCTTTCGCCAGACCTCTAAGCCAAGGAAATAGTGCATCAAACCGAGATCCTTCATCTCAAATTCAGAGGTAAGCTCCCTCTTACATTGTTCTATCACCTGTTCATCACCTGTAAGAAACAAGTCATCTACATATAGAACAAGGATCAAAACACGATTATGAACAACCTTAAAGTACAAGTTAGAGTCAGCTGTACTTTTGGAAAACCCCGAGTTGTGGAGAAATCCATCCACCCTCGCATACCATACTCTTGGAGCTTGTTTTAGTCCATACAAGGCTTTCTTCAGTTTACACACATGGTTCTTATTCCCATGAGTCACAAAGCCTTCAGGTTCTTCAATATAGACTTCCTCCCTAGTCTTGCCATTGAGAAAGGTTGTCTTTACATCCATCTAATGTAACTTCCATCTTAATACTGAAGCAAGAGAAATGATGGTTGTAATAGTAGTATACCTAGCAACAAGAGAAAATGTCTCATCATAGTCAATGCCTTCTTTTTGAGTGAAGCCACGAGCTACGAATCTGGCTTTATACTTCTCCACATTGCCATCAGCAACAGGCTTGATTTTGTAAAGCCATCTAGATATCACCACTAACTTTCATGTTGGTCTGGGCACAACTTCCCACACATCATTCTTCATGATTGAACGGTATTCTCCAATCATGGCATCAACCCATACCTGTTGACTTGTTGCTTCTTCGTACATGAAAGGTTCTGCACTAATGAGTTGGCTCATAAGACCGGAGTACTTATGTGGTCTTATGCTTTCTCCGAAAGTCCCAGGAGGAGCTTTATGCTTCTCGGCTTCTTGTATCGTTTCTCGGTACCAAGCAACTCTCCTTTTGGAAGGAGGAACTTCAAGCAGTTCTTTTGGTGGACTTTCAGTGTCCTCGGGTGCATCTGGAATTTGATCCTCAAATTCTTCTTCTTCCCTCTGAACTTCTGAATCTGGAAACTCAAGGGGAGGTACTTCATCTTCCTTTGAAAACTCGTGTGTTTGACAAAACACAGCTTCCTCATGGAAGATAACATCTCTGATGACTTCAATGTACCTCTATCCAGGTAAATAGATGTGATAGGCCTTCAAGCTATCATTGTAACCGACAAATATACCTTTTCTTACCGGAAGGCTCTAACTTAGCCATCTTTTCTTTTGGCACATGAACGTAAACCAGAGTGCCAAATATCCTCATGTGGTCAACTGCAAGTTTCTTTCTAGTGAAGACTTCTTCTGGAGTCTTCTCCCCCAAGATAGCATGAGGGCTTCTATTTTGGATATACAAAGCAGTACCTACAACTTCAGCACAAAAGGATAAAGGAAGATCTAGATCGGTAAGTATGGCTTTAGAAGCTTCACAAATCGTTTTGTTCTTTTTTTCTGCAACCCCATTCTGTTAAGGGGTTGTACGGTACTGTCAGCTCTTTCTTGATTCCTGCTTCTCGGCAAAAATCATCAAACTCATTAGATTCATACTCACCTCCGTTATTTGTTCTCAAGATACGGATGTGTCTACCAGTCTGAATTTCAATCGGAGCCTTGAACTCTTTGAACCTGTCAAAAGTTTCACTTTTGAAAACTTTTGACCTTGAGGAAGTAAATCCATGACTTCCAAGAGTGATCATCTGTGAACAAGACATAATAGAAGCACCCACTCAAGGAGGGTAAAGACACAGGCCCACAAATGTCAGAGTGAATCAAATCTAAAATACCTTTAGATCTATTCTTGCTTCTGGAAAAGGATTTCTTAGTGTTCTTACCTAGAGCACATCCTTTGCAAATTCCATCATGTTTTGGAGATACCTCTAGCATACCTGTGACCATCTTCTGCAAGCCTAGAAGAGCTATGTAGTGAAAGTGTCCCCTTCTATGCCACAGCTCACATGGATCAACTGAATGTTGTACCAAAACATGAGTGGAATCTTCGGAAGCCTTGTAAAGGCTTCCCTCTCGAACCCCAATCTGTACAGCTGAGCTTAGCTTTTCATCTTTCGCCCATGGTAGGACCTTCTTGTCCATGAAGAGAACTCTGTAGCCCTTGTCCTCTAAGCCACCAACAAATAGAAGATTCTTCTTCAAACCAGGAACAAATAAGATATCGTCAATATGTAAAACCGTACCTAAAGTTGAGCGAACTCCTTCAATCTTGTAAGTGGAATCATTCTCCAAGTTCCACCTGAGTAGTGAACTTCTTCTTTCTATAACTGGTGAGAGCTCCACGGTTACCCGTCATATGCCTAGAGGCACCACTATCTACCAACCAAGAGGTATCATTCTTTGCGATGGATCCAGAGAGAGCGGAGATCAGGTAGTACTCTCTTCTAGGTTCGTCTTCATTGTTAGCCCTGGTGTTCTTCTTCTTCTTAGGTTCTTCTTCTTCTTCTTCTGCGGCAGACGCTTGAAATCTTCTTTTGAATTTCTTCTTGGTCTGCCTGCAGTCCCTAGCAAAGTGTCCAAACTTGTGGCAATTAAAACATTCCACTTTTGCAACATCAGAGAACTTATCTTGAGGTTTCTTTCCCTTCTTTTGTTGAGAGGAGGGCTTCTTGAACTTCTGTCTTTGCTGCAAGTGCAAGGTTTTCTTCCTTAGTTGCCTTGCCTGAAGTCCTTCCCTCTTCTTCCAAGCAATCATGCCAAAGTCTTTCGAAGTTTGGTTGATTCTCATGTCCATTGACAGATGCTAGGAACGTTTCCCAAGAGCTTGGGAGACCATCGACCACAGTCTACACAAGGTCATCGTCATCAACAGCAATACCAATAGCAATAAGTTGATCTCTTGCCTGTGCAATCTTTGTGAAGAAGGGACCAACCCCCTCATCCTTGTTCATCTTGAATGTTCGAAACCTTTTCTTCAAGACACTCTTCTAACTAGGAACCTTCTTCTCATACAAGTTAGCCAAGGTGTCAAAGCATTCTTTGGCAGTTTTTAATGCTGTGATGTTAGGCATCACAGTTTCTTTGACAGAATCATAGATGATCCTTCTAGCCTTAGCCTGTTTCTTCTTGTAAGCAAGTCTACGAGCATTGGATGTTGGCTCTTCAATGACGTTGAACACAATGTCATCAAGGTCATTTTCTTCTAGAATAGTTGTAGGCCTCGCTTTCCAGGAGTAGTAGTTAGCTGAACCTTGAAGCTTATCTTTCGGCCTGAAGATGTTGATGGCCATCTCTACCACTTAGTCAAATGTCAAGTCTGCAAAATATCCCAAAGTCTAGGAAGACAACAGCAATTTCTTCTTACTAGGTCTTCACATGCTAAGCTCTGATACCATGTTGAATTTTTAGCATTAGCATGAATAGTTTAAAATTTGCAGACTAACATATAACAAATGACAAGTGCAGTAAACAACATCAATACATCAACACACTGAACACGAGAGTTTTTCACTGGGGAAACCTTTAAAGGACAAAAACCCCAAAAGCATTAGTAATTCATCTCGTAAATGAGATGACTGAGTTCTTCAATGAATTCTCAAACCCTAATGGGTTTGTACCATAGATCCACAATTACAGAAGATAAAATTTTACATAGAATTAGGCTTTTACCAAATTAGGGCACCCTAATTTTCTCTCTCCTCTCCAAAGAGATTAGACTGCCCATTAGAGGAAATTTCAATTTAAAATGGGCCTTCCAAAAATAATACAAATCCCATGTCATCATGTATTAGCCAATCAAAATGCTTTAAAATTCAAAAAGGGAGCACCTCTTAAACAATTTTTTAATATAAATTTGGGAATAGGTATCATAAAAAAACTACTTTTTTTGTTCGTATTTTCAATATATCTCCCTGTGGTTTTACTCAAATTTCAATCGAGAGGGCAAGTTGGATGTGGAATTAAATTCCGCATTTAACGAGTACCCACTCGGCATACTTTTGACGGGCCCCGCTACCCCAAAAACAAGAAATCCTAAAAAAACGTGATGATGATGACATTTTTTCAGGTATTTCTTGTTTTTGGTGTAGCGGGGCCCATCAAAAGTATGTCAAGTGGGTACTCGTCGGATGCATAATTTAATTCTGCATCCAAGGAGCTCTCCCGATCGAAATTTGAGTTAAAACACAGGGTGATATGTCAAAAATACGAACGAAAAAAAGTAGTTTTTTTTTTTCTTCCTCTAAAATTAATAAATACTATTTTATTATTTTAACTATTATTTTATTAATTTTCCTTAGGAGGCCCATTTTGAGTTGAAATTTCCTCTAATGCGATTTTCTGTTTAGCCTACCCGAAAATTTTCTCTGCCTACCCGTGATCTGTTTTACCCTGCTCGGGTTATTTTTGCCCTTCCCAAACCTGCGCGGACTGTTCTATCTGCTTCCCAAACCTGCCCGGACTGTTCTATCTGCTGCCCAAACCTGCCCGGACTGTTTTGTCTGCTGCTCGGACAGTCCTGCTGCTGCCCAGATCCGAAGTGGGCTACCCAAGCCTTGTCGGGCCATTCCATGGACTGCCCGAGGGTCTGGTGCATACTCAGCACTCTCCGAGCTAGTCTATAGGCTACCCAAGGGTGGCCGGCAGCCCTCACGGGCTAGCCTTATGGATGCCCGAGGGTTTGTACAGACACCGAACCCTTCCGGGCAGGCTTGTTGGCTACCTGAGAAGCTAGCAGAAAGTGTCGAGCCCTAGAGGAGGCTACCCGATGGACTAGGAGTTGCCCAGATGAAGAAAGAGGTTGCCCGGTGAAGTTTTGTAGCTGCCCGGTGAAGCAAGGAACCTTCCCGTGAAGATAGTGAGGCAACTGTGAAGAAGAAGAAGCTTAGGGTTAAACCCTAGCTGGTGTATGCTGCTACAAAAAGGTAAAACCCTAGGTTAAGGTTTATAAAAAACAAGTGTGAATGTTCTAGCTAGACTCATCCATGCTAGGGCATCACATCAATCTTCCTTCTCTTCAATAACCAACAATTTCTTTTGTTGGAGAGTTGTACCTGTGAGAGCAAGTGTGTGTGCAATAATGAAATGGATTGATCTTCTTTTATAGCCTTTGAGTCACCTGTAAGTGGACCAAAACTCAAAAGAAAAAAATATTATTATTTTATCTTTTTATCACTTTGACTTTTACTTTTAGTGGTACTAAAGGTCTTTTTGCACTTTCACTTTGACACCTTAGTGGTACTAAGGGTCCTTATGTATTTTAGACTTTTGCTTTAGCCTTCTTAAAGTAACTTGTGGTCAAGGTGGTCCTTCATCCCTCCTCAAAGTACATCATCATAAACAGAGAGAATTACTAATGATTTTATCTCACACTCTGTGTGACACCAAGATCGGATACTGAGGTGTCTTAACCAAGGATAGCTAAGCCTTGGAGAAGATCACAAAGCCCACTTATGGAGGGTCAAAGTGTCACACATACCTAGACCCGGTCTAGGGCTTATAGTGTTATCCTGGTAACAGACCAGGTGCCTTAGCCATAAGTTGCATAATTTGACACAAGGTCAAATACTTGGTAATAGACCAAGCGCCTCCATTCTCCCAGAGAATGGCCCTCAGCCCCGGGCTGAGCCCCTAGTCCCGAACTAGGTTAAATTCCTAGTAACTGACCGGGTGCGTCCATTCAAATAATAGCCACTCAACTCTAGGCCGAGTCCCCCAATGCTAGACTGGTTCCATATCCTCGTCCCAGACCAGATGTCACCATTCAACAGAATGGTCACTCAACTCAAGGTTGAGTCCCCCAATATTGGACTGGTTTCATATCTTGGTCCTAGACTAGATATCCCCATTCAACAAAATGGTCACTCAACTATAGGTTGAGTCCCCCAGTGTTGGATTGGTTCCACACCCTGGTCCCGGACTAGGTGTCTCCATTCTCCTAAGAGAATGGCTCTCAATGCTGCTCAAAAAAATCAACAAGTTCTGTGCCCCTTGGAGTCTATCCCCAACTCTCAACTATACGACCATACTGAAGTGTACCTGTCAGGCCCTAGATCTCCAATCTAGGTTTGTGTCTTCAACAGATCTGATATGCTCATGATCTATCATTGTTGCTACAAATCTCTCAACTTTAGCTCACCGGAGCTTTGATACCACGTAAATTTTTCTTTAATATTCAACTAGGGCTAAACAGTGTATTCAAAGTTTCTACTGATAACCACACATGAATATCTTTTACAAGTATGCAGCAGAATATAAAGTACTGAGAAATAAATCACAATATAGATACTATTATTTTGGGTATGGAAACCCCCAAAAAAAACCCAAGATGGTAAAATCGACGCAGCAGTCAGATATGGATTTTACTATATAGAAAATATGAAAATTTTACAATCACTGCAAATCACCCAAACCTGGAGAAGCAGTACCCAACAAAATCACTGGACAACCCCAACTAAAACCCAGCACACCTTTGCTCGGTTGTACGATCAGCGGTACGACCTCCCACACGTGCGGTATGGATACGTACAACTGTATGATTGTTGTATGAAATCCGTACGGTCTGTACGGCAATTATACGGGATTCCGTACGGTAGTACAGCTGCCTCCTATGCGGTCTTCTTCCTGCTTGGAAGCTCGGTCACCTTGTCTGTTAGCTCCTCTGTCTTCTCAGCTAAATCTTCCATCTGACTTTCTCTCCCTGTCTGTATCTTGTCTCTGTTAAAATACAAGTGTGTGTATCCTCTCCACCAATTGACCTTTCTTTTATAACTTTAGGTAAAGCGAAAATCCTAATTTCACTTTCACTTAAAGTCAATAAATAATTAAATCACTTTAATTATTTTCCAAAGTAAACTTAAGAAAAATAATTAAATACAATTGACTTCCTAATTTAAGTCTTCTGCATGCAAGGACACATGCATGCAGGAAGACCGACCTTGTTGCTGCTAGTTTAACACATTAAGGTGTACGAGATTCCCTCACCCACAAAATATTTTATTGAACCTCCATACAAATCCAACAAATGTCTGCTAAGCTTCCAAGTCCAAAAAATGGAGAGAAAACACCTTTAAATAGTGTTGACCACCTAACCAACTAGGTGGCTATCCATGTACCATGTGCACTGAAGATGAGAAAGAAGTACCTAATAAAGTTTTTTTCAAGCAAAGCAATTCTTCTTCTTATCTTTTCTCCATGAAATTTCTGCACCCCGGATAATGTAATGATATGTCAGCATAAAGGTCTAGTTTTTGTATAACTTGGTTACCTAGGACTTTATCATTAAGAAAGTCCTTTCATCGAGTGTTTTTTCCCTTAGATAATTAAATCTCTTTTTTAGTGATTTTAATTATTTGAGATTTTCACTCAAAAATACCTCCAAAGTGGTGAAAGGCGTTTTAATGATAGAATCCACGGGGTGACTAAGGCCTAGGAACATTCTATGTAACCATGCTAGACACTATCCAGAGTCTTGCAAAATTTCGTCACGTTTTACCTAGGATTTTTTAATTTTTGGTGATTAAAAAAAGTCCCTCGGCATAAAAATGTTGTAGTAAAAATAGGGTGAAATGGCATCTAATGCCCACGGATTAGGGTATGGCTACTCGAAATCAATGGCATGAGTCCCCCTACACCCTTGGGCAAAGTTTGAAGTCATTCAGACAAGTCTTGCTAAGTTTTGGTCACATTTTCCAAAGTCAGCCAAGGAAATTAGGAAAATTGGCAATTAATTAGCAAACCAAATTTTGGAAAAGTGCCTAAAGTCACTTAGAAGGGGAAAATTAAGTTTCTAAGTGTTATGTTATGTTCCTAAGGTGACTTTAGAAGGAAAACGGGGCCCCCCATTGCAAGTTTTTCACAAGAATGAAGATGTCGTCAAAGGGGGGGCACCCTCCCTCTTCATGGAAATTGAGATAATTGAAAATAAGCCAAAGTAAGGGGTCCCACTTTGGTGGTCCCCCCCTTTGGGCCTAGAATGAGGATTAAAAATAATATGGGGGGTTTTCTCCCCCATTTCTATTTGATTTCTCACCCTAGGAGGTGCCCCCAAGAGAAGTGGTTCCCTCTTTGAGCTCCCACTCTCTCATTTTGACAAGTGGTTTGTATGCACTTGGGCTCTCTCCTCACTCATTTCTTATTTAAGGAGGCTTCCCCTCCTCATTTGGGTTACACACACACACCCACTCTCTTACTCATGTTCTCATTGCTTCTCTTGCTCTCATTCCATAGCTCTTGCTTTGGCTATTGTAATTTTCAGCCATTTGGCTTTGTTAGTCAAAAATCTTTGGAGGAATCCGATGTCCTTTGTGCTCATTGATAGTTTGTTTCTATGCTCAAGTAATTACATCAGCTAAGGAGGCCACGAAAGCATACTCATTTGCTTTGGTAAGATTTATGGTATTTGTATTCCATAGATTTTATGAGTTCTTTTTTTTGTAGCTAGAGAAGTTCATATCTTTTCTAGTTTGAAATTTATGATTTCTTTGCTCATCATTTGGTTCTCACCTCTTTGTAGTTTGGTAGTAAAAATCTTATTAGTTGCAAGTTATACGGATTGAGCAGTGGGATTCCAAGCCTGGATGCCCCATTGCTTGACTTCTTGAAGAGCCAAAGACGAAATTTCCTCTTTCTTTACACATAAATTTCTACATTTTAGTCTTAGTTGGTTGGGTTCTTCAAGTCTGAATTTTACTCATATTTACTCAAGTTATCTCAACATTATTCTCTTGGCAACTTTGTATAAATTTTGTATCTATATTGCACTAACATACTAACCTCCCCAAAGTGATTTGGGGCATATTACAGCATTTTTTGTTCGTTGGTTTTTAGCAGGTTGATGACAAAACATGCCAAAACTCTGCCTTATTTCAGCCATAGAAGAGTTTCAAAGCCACCCCCAAGGAAGAGCTTCAAGGCCATCTCAAGAAAGGGGGAAAACATGGTTTTTCTCAGTCTTTTTACCTATTTCTTTACGTTAAAATTTCAGCGTTTGTAAAAAGTCCAAGAGAGTCTCTTGGACTTGATTTCTTGCTTTGCATTTTCAATTAAACCGAGTTTCAGTTATTTGCCACCCATTGCTAGCAAAAGAAGTTAGGCTTTCCCACCTTTGAATGAGCAATTGTTGATTGGCTTGGGTTTAGCTTATAGTTAGATTTTCATTTTATTTTTATTTTCTTCTTTTATTTTGCCCACACCTTGCAAGTGATTTAGCTATGCCATCCTTGCAAAATCGTGTCAGCTAGCATTCTATTTTATTTCAATCTCATTTTTCCCACACCTTGCAAGTTATTTGGCTATGCCATCCATGTAAAATCGTGTCGGCTAAACATTCATTTTTTGTTATTTTCAACTTCCCACACCTTGCAAGTGAGTTGGTTACACCATCCTTGCAATATCATGTTGACTAGCGTTGTTAATAATTGATAAATTCTTCATTTTGTTTAAAATAAACCTTGCCCCCAATCTTCGCCCCGTATTCACTCCCCTTGCCAATTGGTCCGACACTGGGTAACAAGAAAGGGAGAATATTCATGTTGTCTAGAATGATAGGCATTTCAATCTATTGTTGCAAGATTGAGAAAAGAGGATTAATGTGTGGAGCTAGAGGGGTAGAGGTCGTTGGGGGCCTCGTGACACTTAGTTTCCTCCTGTTGAGCACCCAACTAGTTCTTGGGACTGACTTGTGGAGTTAGGAGAGAGCCTTGTGCTCTCTTGTTGAGCACCCAACAGTTTCTCTCAATTGAGGGATATGGGTTGGAGGTAGACATATTAGTTAGTTCGTTTATTTTCTCATGCAAACACATTAATCCCCTAAGTTGAAGAAAGACCTTCAAATAAATTAAAATCGATTGGACCACTTGCACAACATCACGATATTTCATTTTATTTACTATTACAGTCATCGTTTATTTGGTCCAGTTCTACTTCAAGCTCATCTCGTACAACTCTAGTTCGTTTGCTTAAAGTATTTTATATTTGATGAATGTGGTCTTTTGATTATTCTAGTGAACGAATGATTCAAAGCAATTTGTGCATTTTGGTAATTTCATTGTAATCTTTGCTTGTGACTCCATAAGCCCAATTCAGGCAGGCACTGGTTTAGTAATACTATATTTCTCTTGCAATTATATTTGGTTTACAAACAAAGAAAGATTTGCATGTGATTTGAAATTATTGCATTTTTGCATGATTGATTGCCATAAAACTTAAATTAATCTAATCATCTTTTAACTCCTAAAACACAACATTTGAAACATAGTCAATAGGGACTACGCCCCTTGACCTTTTTTGGAGTTGGGTCTAAACGGAGGAGTTAGGAATCGAGGTAACATTGGGTTCTAAACTCATAGTTGCCCTCGGGAACACACCTAGTGGTTGGAAGACTTTTCCACTATCAAATGTGTTTCAGGAGGCAACAAATAGACGGAGGTAAATCTCTCTTACAATAAAATACATTATTTGCCTAACTCCATGGCAAGTCAAAGGAATAATATAATAATTTAGTCAGGTCTTATCCCTTCAAGTTTGACAAGTCAAATGATCTCCAATATCTACAAGAGAGTTCACTCCACTAGAAAATGATACAATAAGTAAGAGAAAGCTCCAAGAGAGAGGGCACCTCACAAAAACTAGGCTTGTTACAAGTCAACATGCTAAAATGTCCACAACTAGTGCACCCTCCAAGATGCTTGAATGCAAATTATAATAAAATACTTTTGAGATAAGAGAGTGTTCAATGTCCACATAGAAGAAGTCATAAAGTGCACCCTCCATGATACATGAGATAAGATAATAACATAATAATCCTAGAAGAATGATCCTCAACCAACTCCTCAAAATAGTAATGAATGTGGTCCACAAAGTGCATGAACAAGCGTGCAAACCCTCCACACATGTGAATCCCAAGGTGAGGCGTTGTTATCACATGGATCTGTACCAACAGATCAACCTAATAATTATAGGCCTCCTAGAATGTCACAATAAGTGCTTCTCTGTTTCAGACCAATGCTTTCCTAGTCCAAGGGGAGTTGTTATCACATATATAGTATCCGGGCTACTATATTCTATTTTTCAGATTCCAGTACACTTTTTCAGTCAGTTCCCTTACATATGAGATGCTGAGGTGAGCATCTATGATAGATCATTATTTGATGGTGGACTATAGTGCTTTTTCGTGCCATGACTGAGTCTCAAGACACTCGGATTTGAGGACTGATGTAGCCATTTAGCCATTTACAGAGCAGTCAGTATTGCCCAGAGTTGCAGCAACAGTTTCTCAGTGGACAGATGTTGGATCAGATTGGTTATTTACAGGTATACGACTCAGCAAGTATTATCTTCTGTTATGGTTATTATTGCTTTTATACTCATTCTTGTGACATGTCTTAGCATTTAGTGTCATGATCTGGCTATCATATAAATATGTGGACATGGTTGTATCGATATTATGTATGTATGTCCCTACTTAGACCTAGAAGTTCTTGACCCATACTCATTCGTTTTGCCCTCCTTAAGGAAAATAGAGGTGATCATTCCCACCATACTTTGGCTTGCTAGTGTTGGTCTCATGGTTCACTATCTCCACCCATCCATTACCTTCCAGTTATATTAATAACCCGACCTACTACTTAACTAGTGGCATGGAAGACCTTCCCCCACTATAGCCTCTTTGTTGGATAAGCTTCCTTGTTTATTTGTGTCTCGGCTCTGAGTTGCCTAGGTTGTGTTGGCTAAACCTGAAACAAATAGCGCTGCCATCAATACAATGTATATGGAAATGAAATGAATATCTTGTGAAAAGCCCATTCATGAAAAGAAGTGTTTCTGAACATACATGAATGCAAGGCAAGCCTAATGAAATTGGCTTTGAAGTGTAAATGTGAAATGTGAAATGTAAAACCCATGTAACAAGTGTTTTTAAACACGCATGGAGCATGAAGCCTTAATAAATAAAAATCCGTGTAACAAATGCATGGATCAAGGCTATGGAAACTCGAAGGCCCAAAAAGCAATGGTTCTTAAAAGTTATATCTAAAGATTGTTGGCCTCACTTGTATTTGATTTGGATTGTGAGCATTTGTCAAGCTGAATAAGCACCTCTAAACGTAACTTACCCATTTGTGAGACACTTCCATCCCCTGTGTTATTGCTTGTCCTGCATATGCTAGAGTGAATATCCCCTTTCCATATCCAAAGTGTCACTGTGTCAAGTTAGTAGTCGCCCTTTAACCTAGCCTTTTGATTTTTGGCCTTCATCCTTCACTAGCAAATTGATTACAACTATGAAGTGAGTATGGTCTTGAAAGTCTGGTCTGAGTCATAATTAATAATTAACAAAACTCTATATATTTGGTTGATAGATCGCAAGTGAAATGATTACTACTTGTTATAATTGTTACTTGAATGATTTGTAGAGCATGCCTTAACTTCTAAACACTTGCAGCAGATTGATGTTAGCCTGGGTCATATTATTGATTATTTTATCATTTACAGATTATTAGTATTTTATCTATCTGGGCAGATTAGATATTGTACATGATCATGCAGAGATCTGTAGGGTGTATGAGTATACACCTTAGATAGATTTGGGCCCCCTGAGTCCAACGAGACAGTTTGTTTTCAGTTCTGGGTAGTTACAGTGGTGATTTGCCTCATTATACCATTCTGGTGCAGTTTTGCCATGTTAAATGGCCTGTCAGAGTAGAAGGATGATTTGATTGGTTCACCTAGGGCATTGTATGAGGAGGGGATGGTCCAACCACTTCTTTTTACCATTATACCCCCCTCCCAGAGAGCCTAGTGGGCTCAGTTGGACAACACATACACTCTAGGTGGCAGTTTGTCCATGTTTACAGTTCTCGAGGCAGATTAAAAATGGTAAAAATAGCTACTGAGGAATTCGATTTGGGCTACTGAGGCAAGGAAATGGCATGGAATAAGTTTTGAGGATGAGTGTGATGTCTTTCGCCCCTTCTCCAGCAGTTTCAGCATTCAGGAGGACCTACACCCATCTCTCCGGCATATTTTATGATTTTCTGGAGCTTTTGGAAGCTCACAACTTTCCCAGAGGGGCATGATTTTGCACTTAGAGTTATATTTTATTTATATTGTGCCATGGGGACACACTAGGGGTGTTAGACACTACCCCCTAGACCCACCATGAGCTTTATTCATGTTTATTTTGTCATATTGAGTGAGATCGCCTCTCCTAGGGCGATTTTGTTGATTGATGTGTTATATTATTATATTGACCCATGTACTTTATGTTGAGCTCATCTCAACCATTGATTAGAACATTTTGATCTTTTAATCTTAGCCATCCATTCAAAAGGTGGTTAGGATTTTGGTATCTCTCCATCCTATTTAAAGGAAAGAGCTTCTCATTGTAAAGGGGTCTTTGGCTCTTGGAATCTTGATAATAGAAAAACTCTTTTGTGGAAATTTTTGGGTCTCCTTTGCATCTGGTGTTCTTCGATGGTGATTGGAAATTCTATTGCATCCTAGCAGTGGTGAGATCTATATTTTCATTAAATCTTTGTTATTGTCTACAAGAGGGCGACTTCACTTGGGCATTTTTGCAGGGCTTCCTCAACTCGCTTGCTTGGCATCGCTTGTATCAAGGGGTTATCATTAGTATCATTGTGATCTATGATTTCATCTTGTTATTTTTTCTGTAGCATTGGTCCATTTCTCTTGATACATCAAATCTGATATTGTTGACGTTTGTTGTGTAGGAGGGAGGGCGCATTGGCTTCCTTGGACAAATATAGAATACTCATCCAAATCTTCTCAAATTGTTCGGGAAGGCATAGATCATCATCATCAAGGCACCTACAAGGTTATCCAGGTAAGATCCATAGGTTAGTTCTTCTTTTCTCAGTTCCAATCCATTGGCACCTTTAGTTTACTATCAAAACCCTCATTTAAAATAATCGAAAAATTTTATGGATCAAACCGCTTCATCAATTGGCAAACCATTTCTGGGTATTATAGATCGAGTCAAACCCAAAGTGGGTTCTCCTAGGCATCATGCTTGGATGACTCTACAAGGCCCAAACTCCAAGGCACTAATCCCTCAAACCCTAGCGCATTCCTCACTTGGTCAATTTTTCTTGGGTTTTGAACCTATCTCTGAGGCTTGGGTACTTTGATACTGTCATACCTTTCATCAAGTCTATCCATTGGTACTAGATAGCCCCAATCATGTTCTTAATCTACCTACATTGGTCACGGTTCCCAAGGCAATGGATATTTTCATCATTTGTTGGTACCTTAATCTTGGATCTGGTAGTAAGACTCATAAGTCGCTTGTATTTCAACCTTGGATCAATTTCACACTTCATAAACTTCTTGATCCAAACCATAACTCACCTTGTGACTTAATCCATAGATCTAAGGTTTACTTCACCTTACAACTTACGTCTTTCAGCTTCCATTGATTTGATCTGGTGTCTTGGTTTGATCTCTCCTGTCGGGAGTAGATCTTGGTCTCCCCCATTGTTGTCTTGGGGTAAGACAACATCAAGTGAAGATTGCCTCGATTGGCGTGACAACCATCCATTTGGGAGTCGAGGCTATCTTGGTTCACCTCTTTGGTTGCCCATCCCTCTACCATCCATCTTGGATCCATCTCATAGGGGCAACTACAAGTCAAGTGATAACAGGAGTGTCCTTGGAGGTCACACATAGTAATCTGATCTGCAAATTTGAGTATGAAAACAATAGAAAACAGTGTGTTATAGCTCCCTCTTAACTATCTTAAAACAGTCAAAGAGGAAGGGTTAGTTTAAATATCAAATTTGGAGGCTAAGAATTGTTGTCACATATATAGTAGCTAGGCTACTGTTGGTCCTGAGCAGTATTGATCAGTTCTTTGAGCCAGTCCTTTACTATGAAATTAGCAAATGATGAGTCACCAATTGATAAACTCTCCTACTTTCAGCAGATCCAGAGTATCCATATTGACCAGTGCTATGCAATGATTGAGCCTCATGACCCCAGATTCAATAACTAAGTTAGTCATTCTTTCATCACCCGAAGCAGAGATTATTACAGTACCCATGATATGTAGCAACAACGGTTGTTCCAGTGCTCTTCAGATTGGTTTCATATCTAGTGCAGGTATATGACCCAGGTGATATTATGGTTTGTGCATATGGATTTCGATGTTGCTTTCTTACCTATTTTAGCAGTGAGACTCTATTGATATTCATTATATGTTGGCGATACTTTATCTTGGTTTTACTTGAAATCTAAAATATAAATGATCTAGCTTTTATGTTCGAGAGATTCTTTTGTATACTCATTGGCCTTGCCCTACTCCTAGTATGGATTTGGTCATTCCCCCCTTAGGACACAGCTTGCTAGTCTTGACACCATCTTCACCGTCTTCATCCAACTGTTGATTCCCCTTGTTGTTGATTAACCTTAACTTGTGACATGACTAGTGACATCTGGGATTTCCCCCACCTTCACCTCTATGTTGGAATAGATCTCCATGTATAAATTGTGTCTCGGTGTTGGTTTATGTAATGCTTGTCACAAGGAATGTCTGCCTCTAGGTCTTGAACACAAGTAGTCCTACCTAAGAAGTGTTTTTAGACACAAAGACATCGAAGCTTAAAGTTAATCTAAATGGATGCCCTGCCAGCAAAATAAAAGTGTCTCTGGAGTCTAGACACTACTACAAATAAAAGTAAAACTAGCCAGTTGACAAGAGATGAGCACTCATCCATTGTATGGTGTAATGCTCATTTATCCCCGCGAGGTATCAGGGTGAGGCAAGCCCCTCAAGGCTGAGCCTTAGTCATTTTCTGGAAGCCCAAAAGGCTTTCCAAGGCACCTGCTCTTGGAGGCTGGCAAGTTAGTAATAAGAAATAAAGTTGATGGCTAGAGGATGAGCACTCATTCTTTGTATAATGTACGGCTCATTTGCCCCCACAGGGCAACAAGGAGAGGGTGGCCCCAGAAGGTTATGTAATTGTCATTTTCTGGATTCCCAGAAGGCATACCAAGGCACATGCCTTTAGTGGTTAACTAGTGTAATAATAATGTGCAAATAAGTGTAAAAAGGTTGTTTGTCTAGAGTCTATGGAACCTTCTCATCATTCCACCCATTTGTGAGCCACTACCATTCCCTATTGTTCACCTAGTCCAACTTATGTGTTGTGTGGATCCCCTTGTCCTTTAGCCAGGTGCTTATGATGTCGAGTTATCAAGTCATCCCCTTGGCCTTACTTGGTTTTAGATCCCTTCACCCTTGACTAGCAAAATGGCTAAATCTAAAAATGAGTATACACTAGAAGTTCTTGTTTAAAGCAGCCAATCATTTTGATTTAGATGGTTTATTCATGGTCTATCAATGTCCATTAGACATTTTCATGCTTAGATGATGATTTACTATGATGGCTTGTATTATTTTTATTTGGATAGGGCCTCTGATGTACCTTTGTGATGGACATACTGTGTATGAGTACTCATTCCTAGTTGATTTGGACATTCTGAGTCCATTGGTGCAGCTGGTTTTCAATTCCAAGCAGTTACAGGTGAGATATGGGTCCTTTTGCCTTTTTGCAGCAAATTTGCCCTAGGAAAATGAAAATAAAACATTGTGTGCAGAACAGTGAGATATCCTAGGGAGCCAAAGGGAATCTTGGGGTGTATCCAGTTGATTGTACCATACTACCATGGAGCCAGATCCATCCATGCAAACATTTGGCTTCAGTTTTTCGTCCCCTGTCAGATATTGGTTGTTTTATGTTCCCAAGGCAACATTTTGATAATAAAAAATGGATAATGAGGAAATTGATTTGGGAAAATGAGGCAAAGAAATGACATGGAATTGGTCTGAAGCACAGTGTTTGGGTCACCTTCATCATCCGGCATCAGCTCCACTTCACCTGAGGTCCACATATCATTGATTTTCTCAGATTGAGGGCATTTGATGTATTATTGAGGGAGACATCCTAGTGATTTTGATCACTCTTGATAATATTTGCCACCACACCTTGTTGTGCCATGGGGACATGCTAGTGAAGGATGTTATAACCTCGTAGCCCCACCGTGTGCTACTCTGTGGTTATTTAACATATTTTATGTGGTGGGCCCCCTCATTGCACAATTTTAGTGATGTGCCCCCTTCTAATATTGAGTTGATCCGTGTATGATGTATCCAACTAATCTTAGTCGTTGATTAGATTTTATTATCTTGTGATCTTGACCCTTGATCTTTTTGGATCTAGGATTTATGTACTTGAGAGATCTATATATTGAGATGCTCTCTCATTTGTAAAGGGACTTTTGAGTCTGAGAATATTGAATACAAGAAAACTTTTGTAGAAATTCTTGGAAACTTTGTGAATGTATTTGGATGTGATTGTTACGCCTCTTACTTAGACATTTCAATGGATCTTGCATGCAAACAAATATTTTTATGTGGTAGTCGTACTGATCTTTTGCAGGGTAGCGAATTGGTTGGAGGAGATTGCTAAGGCGTCTTGCATCGTCTTCCAGTCAAATTGTTTCATCTTCAGGGTGTTATTCAATGGTCATTTTGTGCATTGGATTTCTTTATGTAGATGTCGTACATAGCTTTATCTTTTTCATCCGTGAACAAATCTCATTCGTAGTTTGATTTTGCATGTAAAGAAGAGGGGGTGCACTACCTCAATTGCGTGTTTTGTCTTTGTTTCATGCTGGATCCAACTCGAAATTGTAACTAAGTGGAAGGATCATCGACATCCAAGGCGGCTGCAAGTATTTTCAGGTACGATCTGCAAGGTTAGTATTTTCATCCATTTGTCCATTAAAACCCTTTCTTCAAACCCTGGTTTTGTAGATCTGATAGATCCGGTGAGTTTTTTATGACGGCTATCAAAACCCACTTGAAGATTGTTGAATAAACCCTACGTCTCAAATTTCACGTAAATCAGACTCCATTTGCCCAGGGATCTAGCACCAGTTTCTCTAGGTGGGGCGCCCCCCTTGGGTGGGTGGTCAAAAATTTCAGATCTATCAGTATGCTTGAATTCACTTGATTTTCACAGATCTATCCTTCAAGTGTCCCGATCTAGTCACTTCTTGTCTCGATCTACTCTTTTGGGTCCGTTGTGTCCACTTTTGCATAAACCCTAGGTGGGTCCCATTAGGATTTCCATTCGTGTGGCTAGATCTTTCTAGAACTATCAATTGGGTATGCTTGAACCCACCTAATTTTCACAGATCTATCCTACAAGCATCCTAATCTACTCATTTCATGCCTTGATCTACCATTTTGGGTCCACTGCATTCACTTTTGCATAAAATCCTAAGTGGGACCTTTAGGTTTCTCTTATATGTGGCTAGATATTTCTAGATCTACATTCCTAAACTCACTGTGGTACTTTACTTATCAAGTTGGGTCATTTTCCCTATTCTCTAAACCTCCCCAAGTTCATCTTTACTCCTATACCACATCTATTTCCTTTATCTAGACTACCTCACTCATTATCTCTCCTCCTTTACTTATTGTTTACCCTTAGGAGTGGCTTGAGTAGGTGCGCTAGCCTTCTTGGGCTACCAGGGTCTCCCCCTTGATCATTCTTCGGTTTGATCTAAGGTGACAAGAGCTCGTCCGGTGTGACAACTACCCTTCTTCCATATTGGACGAGTGCCTTACAGGGTCACCGGTTAGCTACCTCGCATTTACTGTCCCGGATGGGATACCTTTAGCGAGTAGCTACACTTTGTGTGATAACATCTTTTGGCACCGTTGTCGGGGAGGTAGAGGCTTACCTCTGGTGTCTGCGAGTAGTTTACTTCACGTTTATCTTCCGAATCACATCGCATCCGAATTTTAAAATTAGGGAATGCATTTTACATTGCTTAACTTTACATTCACTTATTTTTCTCTCTCGCATCATACTTCCCCAACGACATATCTTTCGATGATTACATTTTTCCATTTCACCTGGCAACTCCACAACGTGACTCCACTAGCAAACCTATATAGAGACTCCACTGGGGAATCTTAAAGTTATCAATCAAAATGAACCCAGATGTTTTCCTTGACTTTTCACAAGTTGTAAATGAATTTTCTGAAAGTGTAAATAGGCTTAAAAAGAACAAACATAATTCACAATTTCAATACAAGGATGCATATGAATATGATTACGGGTATGAACCTAAATATCAATATTTTTATACAGGTAATCCTCCTTATCGGTTTAATAAAAGTTTTGTCCTAACCACCCCTTAAAAATTTGTAAGTCAACACGAACCTAGATGTCAATCCCAGTTAAGGCCTTATAGCCAAATAACCAGAGCCATTACAAAACAAGACAAACCATCTCCTTTTGATTTTTTTGAAATACCAAGAGCACCTCATCCTATGCCAAACGATTACATCAGGAGGTTGCCTCATTTTAGTGGAAACAACGATGTATCTATTGAAAGTCATTTGGATACTCTAGTATTACATGGAAATTAGAGGTGCAGAAAATGAAGATGTTTGTATGCCAGCCTTAGCTGAATCCTTACGAGGGGATGTTCAACTATGGTTTGATCATTTAGCACCAGGATCCATTACTGGGTATGACATGTTTATGGGGATGCTAATTGATAAGTGGGGTAGAACACTAAAGATTCTGTAGAATGTCGATCCGACAATGATTGTGTTGTTGATGATCAATATATTGACAATTTGCTTTCTCAGTTGGATCATTCCTCACCTGAAATGTTCCAAGTTATGAGTGTGCTTGCAATCCATAAGAATATTACAGAGTATTTTGAGAATAATACTTCAAAACCTCATGCTGAAATTGAAAGGGATATCAATCAAATCATACAAGATATTCTGTTAGCATTGCCTAAAGTAGTCACAGACCAAATTTTAGATTTAATTCGCAGAAGGAAGCCTAACGATCACTATCAAGAAACATCTATAGTTGAGCCTTCAGCCAATGAATCCACTAAAGATACTTTTGAGGAACAAGTCCCTAATCATTGCTCGAGTCTTCTAGGCCATTGAGTTTGGCCCTTGTCCTCTCCTTCAACCAAGTCCTCCTTAGTAGACTTCGTAAATGCTTGACAGTTCTTAGATTAGTCATTTTTGTTTCAGCACTTTACTTTCCGCATTGATATTTCAACATTTCCTTTTCAGTATTTTATTTCCATCATTTTATTTTTATTTTAAGCCACATGTGTTGCTAGGTAGTGTTGTTTCCATCATGCACATAAATAGGTTTTACTATAGATGGAGCAATATATCGGGTACTTGGATGAGCGTTGTTGCGTACAAGAGATATCTGAGGTTCCCATGCGCTCTCTCCCTTAGAGCACCTGTCCCAGTTGGAGCCAAATGTTGTCACATATATAGTAGCTAGGCAACTACTGTTCCTAAGCAGTATTGATCAGTTCTTTGAGCCATTCCTTTACTATGAGATCAACATATGATGAGCCACCAATTGATGATCTCCCACTTTCGGCAGATCCAAAGTATCCAGATTGACCAGTTCTATGCCATGACTGAGCCTCATGACCCCAAATTCAATGACTAAGTTAGCCATTCCTTCATGACCCAAAGCCGAGATTATTACAGTGCCCATGATACATAGCAGCAAAAATTGTTCCAGTGATCTTCAAGTTGGTTTCAGATCCAGTGCAGGTATATGACCCAGGTGATATTATGGTTTGTGCATATGAATTTCGATGTTGCTCTATTACCTATTTTAGCAGTGAGACTCGGTTAATAGTCATTATATGTTAGCGATACTTTATCTAGGTTTTACTTGAAATCTAAAATATAAATGATCTCGCTCTTATGTCCAAGAGATTATTTTGTATACTCATTGGCCTTGCCCTACTCCTAGTATGGATTTGGTCATTTCTCCCTTAGGACACAGCTTGCTAGTCTTGGCACCATCTTCACTGTCTTCGTCCAACAGTTGATTCCCCTTGTTGTTGATTAACCTTGACTTCTGACTTCACTAGTGACATCTTGGATTTCCCCCACCTTCACCTCTATGTTGGAATAGGTCTCCATGTATAAATTGTGTCCCGGTGTTAGTTTATGTGATGTTTGTCACAACGAATGTCTGCCTCTAAGTCTTGAACACAAGTAGTCCTACCAAAGAAGTGTTTTTAGACACTAACGCATCAGAGCTTGAAGTTATTCTAAATGGATGCCCTGCGAACAAAATAAAAATGCCTCAAGACACTACTGCAAATAAAAGTAAAACTAGCCAGTTGCCAAGAGATGAGCACTCATACAATGTATGGTGTAATGCTCATTTCTCCCCACGGAGTATCAAGGTCAGGTAAGCCCCTCAAGGCTGAGCCTTAATCATTTTTTGGAAGCCCAGAAGGCTTTCCAGGGCACCTGCTCTTGGAGAATGGCAAGTTAGTAATAAGAAATTATGTTGATGGCTAGAGGATGAGCACTCATTCTTTGTATAATGTACGCTCATTTGGCCCCATAGGAGAACAGGGAGAAACTGACCCTAGAAGGTTATGTCTTTGTCATTTTCTGGAAGCCCAGAAGCCTTATCAGGGCACCTATCTTTAGAAGTTAACTAGTGTAATAATGTTGTGCAAATAAGTATAAAAATGTTGCTTGTCTAGAGTCTAGTGGAACCTTCTCGTCATTCCACCCATTTGTGAGACACTACCATTCCCTATTGTTCACCTAGTCCAACTTATGTGTTGTGTGGATCCCCTTGTCCTTTATCCCAGGTGCTTATAGTGTCCAGTTATCAAGTCATCCCCTTGGCCTTACCTAGTTTTAGATCCCTTTACCCTTGACTAGCAAAATGGCTAAATCTATAAATGAGTATACACTGGAGGTTCTTGTTTAAAGCAGCTAATCATTTTGATTTAGATTATTATATATGTATTGTGCTTATACTTGCCAACATAATCTAATTGTACTTGAGTCTCACTGCTAGCATATATAATTGAGCATGCATGTCCATTTTGTACTTTGCAGTATTAGAATTTAGCACTTGGGTTATCATTGGATCAGTCTTGACCTGGTCAACCCAATGTTGACCAAGCCAAGAGCAAGGTCTGGGATGAGTTTTAGACCGATGGTTGTTGATGATGATCACTCATGGTCTATCAATGTCCATTAGACATATTCATGCTTTAGATGATGATTTACTATGATGGCCTGTATTATTTTTATGATTATCAGCATTTACAGGCTTTATTATTATTATGGTTTTGACATGGATGGGGCCTCTGATGTACCTTTTTGATGGACATATTGTGTATGAGTACTCATTCCTAGTTGATTTGGACATTCTAAGTCCATTGGTGCAGTTGGTTTTCAGTTCTAGGCAGTTACAGGTGAGATATGGGTCCTTTTGCCTTTTTGCAACAGATTTGACCTGGGAAAATGAAAATAAAACACAGTGTGCAGAACAATGAGATATCCTAGAGCGCCAAAGGGAATCTTGGGGTGTATCTAGTCGATTGTACCATACTACCATGGTGCCAGATCCATCCGTGCAGTGATTTGGCTTCAGTTTTTGGTCCCCTGTGAGATATTGGTTGTTTTATGTTCGCAAGGCAGCATTTTGATAATAAAAAAATAGCTAATGAGGAAAACGATTTGGGAAATTGAGGCAAAGGAATGGCATGGAATTGGCCCAAGGCACAGTGTTTGGGTCACCTTCATCATCGGACATCGGTTCCACTTTACCCGAGATCCACATTTCATTGATTTTCTCATACTGAGGGCATTTTGATGTATTCTTAAGGGAGACGTCCTAGTGATTTTGATCACTTTTGATATTAATTGCCACCACACCTTGTTGTTGTGCCATGGGGACATGTTAGTGAAGGATGTTATAACCTCCTGGCCCCACCGTGTGCTACTATGTGGTTATTTGACATATTTTATGTGGTGCGGCCCCTAATTGCACAATTTTAGTGATGTGCCCCCTTCTATTATTGAGTTGATTCGTGTATGATGTATCCGACTAATCTTAGTCGTTGATTAGATTTTTATTATCTTGTGATCTTGACCCTTGATCTTTTTGGATCTAGGATTTATGTATTTGAGAGATCTATATATTGAGATGCTCTCTCATTTGTAAAGGGACTTTTGTCTCTGAAAATATTGAATACAAAAAAACTTTTGTAGAAACTCTTGGAAGCTTTGTGAATGTATCTGCGTGTGATTGTTATGCCTCTTGCTTTGTGAATGTATCTGGGTGGCATACCATACAAGTTCACTCTTCTAGATAGACCAAACGTAAGAAGCTTTGGGAGCTTTGCAATAAAAAAAAATTGGCACATCCAAATTAGGTCAAACCTGCGACATTGGAAAGAGGACACATCAGGGTACCACAGGCTGAAGTTTCAAACCTAGAGTAGTCGAAATTCAAATTTTACCTTAGTTACAAATCAGCCATAAAACAGTCTTCTAATCAGGGTTTGAAAAAGGTACGTCATTTCGCATTTGAATAGCTTTGAGTAGAAGGACCTATTAGTGGTAAACCCTGGGGTGTGATATATATTTATTGTTCAAAATGCCACCAAAAGGAAGTGGAAAGAATCACACTCCACGCAAACCCCCAGAGGATTCATCCCCAACATACGATGAAATGGAGGACATATCTTTTAGAGTGTCCAAGTTGGAAGATATGATTGAAAGAAATGTGAGAATGGATGACTTAGTTAAATTGGAAAATAAGATGGACAGTAAAGAGGATCTCAAAGGGGTGGCTAGAAAAGATGATCTTCAAGACTTGAAGGAATTGATAAAGAATATAAAACATAGCTTTATTCCTCATATATCTACTCAAGAAGAGGATAAGGAGGAAAAAGAGGATTTATTCCAGTCACGTCTAGACAAAATTGAAAAACAATTGGAGAGTAGTAAGTTAGAGTCCTCAAAAGTTGATGATTCACTACAACATCATGGGTTCAATTCATGTCCAAGGAACTACTTTATCACTAAGATTGACATGAGAAAGTTTGATGGCAAGGATCCAATCACGTGAATTTTTCAGATAGAGCAATTCTTTGATCTACACCAGGTGCCCACTTTGCAAAAGGTAACCATTGCATCCTTATATTTAGAACCTGATCAATTTGTATGGTACCAATGGCTTTGTGACCGTAAAAATGGCTCTATTATCTATTGGTCTATATTCACAGAAGAATTGATTGCACATTATGGGGATATAAATAACAACACTTTCTTTAGCCAATTGATAAATCTCAAGCAAAAAGGCACAAATACAGAGCACATCAAGCAATTTCAGCAGCCAAGTCTCGAAGTGAAGAATATTTCAAAAGATAATTTGTTAGATCTCTTTATTGGAACCTTGAAAGATAACATTCAACATTAGCAGCGTCTCTTTGAACCATCATCCCTAGAGAAGGCTTTCATGATGGCAAGGAAGGTTGAAAGTAAAAATATGGCAATGACTACTAGAAAGGACTTCTCCAACACATACAGAGAAAATAATGTCCCTTCTTCTAAACCACCACAAAGGTTGAAACCCCAACAACTAGATGAAAGAAGAGCAAAAGGATTATGCTTTAATTGTGACAGCAAGTATAGCAAGGGACATAAGTGCTATGAGAAGAAATTATTCTACATATATTGTGAAGAGGAAAAAACAAAAGAAGAGGAACCATCTCAAGAAGAGACGACTTCAGAAGAAATAGAAGAGGCGACTTCAAAAGAAATAGAAGAGACTACTTCACAAGAAATTACTCCCACCATATTTTGTCATGCTTTGGCTGGAATTAGCACTCCTCAAATTCTCAAGATCGAAGGATACAACAAAAAGAAGAAGGTAACAGTGTTGGTTGATTCCGGTAGTACTCATAATTTCATTCACTGCAAATTAGCCAAAGTTCTTAATTGCTTTGTATATCCAGCACCAGAGTTTGAAGTAATGATTGCAGATGGAGGAACTATAAATTGCTCAGGAAGATGCCATAATATCAATCTTGCTATGGGGAAATATGTATTGAATAGTCCAATGATTGTTATCCCAATGGGTGGTGTTGATGTTGTCTTAGGTGTCTAATGGTTACAATTACTAGGAACAGTGGCTTTTAATTTTCAAAAACTTTTCATGAAATTTTCATGGGAAGGAAAAGAATATGAGTTAAATGGTATCACAGGAAAACCAAGCAAGGTGATAAGCTCTAATGGTAATACAAAGTTGTTGAAAAGGGGACATCAAGGTGTAGTTGCACAATTATGCTCATTAGATGTTCAAACCTCAAAGTTCCCTATCTCCCCAGATCTCCAAAGAGTCATTAATAAGCATTCCAGGGTATTTGAAGATATTCCCAAAGATCTTCCACCTATTCGTGGCTTTGATCATGTTATCCACTTAATTTCAGGGAGTGTTCCTCCTAACATCAGACCTTACCAATATCCCTATAGCCAAAAGAGTGAAATTGAGCGTATGGTTGTTGAAATGTTAGAGGCTAGCATAATTAGGCCTAGCCAGATGGATCATGGCGTATCCAAGCCAGATGGATCATGGCGTATGTGTCCTGATTATAGAGAGCTCAACAAGATCACCATTAAAGATAAGTTTCTCGTTCCCGTCATTGATGAATTGTTAGACGAATTACATGGCGCAGTGGTCTTCACAAATTTGGATCTTCATTCTAGGTATCATCAGACTCAAATGATGGATGAAGCCACCCCCAAAACAACATTCAGAACTCATGAAGGTCACTATGAATTTTTGGTCATGCCATTTGGTCTCACAAATGCGCCTTCCACATTTTCAAGGTTTGATGAATTCTATTTTCAAGCTTTTACTTAAAAAATTTGTGTTGGTATTCTTTGATGATATACTAAACTATAGCAAGTCTTGGGAAGAACATGTTCAACATGTTGACAAGGTACTACAACTACTTAAAGGAGCAAGAACTGTATGCAATTCCCTCAAAATGTTTCTTTGGGATAAAGGAGGTAGAGTATTTGAGTCATATCGTATCTCATGAAGGTGACAAGGTAGACCCTAACAAAATTAAAGCCATGAAGGATTGGCCGATTCCCAAAACCCTGAAGAATCTTCGAGGACTCTTAGGTCTGACAGGGTACTACTACAAGTTTGTTCATAACTATGGAAGAATAACAGCTTCTCTAACAGCATTACTGAAGAAAGATTCATTTTCTTGGACTCCAAAAGCAACTCAAGCTTTTCAATAACTCAAAGAGGCAATGTGTAAAGCTCTTGTTTTGGCGACACCAGACTTCACAAAAACCTTTATTGTGGAATGTGATGCTTCAGGAAATAGAATTGGCGCTATACTAATGCAAGAAGGACACCCTCTTGCCTTCACAAGTCATCCAATCAAGAGAGGGAACTTAGAAAAGCCCATTTATGAGAAGGAAATGTTGGCAATACTACATGCCTTAAAGCAATGGCGCCCCCTACCTTATAGGGAGACATTTCAAGGTTAAAATTGATCATGGTAGCCTTAAATACTTCTTGAAACAAAGGCTATCCTCAGAAGAGCAACAAAAATGGGTGACAAAGATGTTGGGATATGACTTTGAAATCATCTACAAAAAGAAAAAGCAAAATGTTGTCGCAAATGCACTCTCCAGAAAAGATGAGGATGTTGAAGCATTACTCTATGCTATCTCGATCATCCAACCAGATTGGATAGTCGGAGCAAGGGATGAATGGAAAAATGACGAAGAAATATGGACATTCATTCAAAAGCTGCAGCAGGATCCTAGTGCCTCTAATACATTTAGGTGGAAAGATGACTTGCTATGGTACAAAGATCACTTATATCTTGGTAAGAGTTCCCAACTCAAGCAAAAGGTACTTTTTGAATTCCACTCCTCAACTATAGGAGGGCACTCGGGTTTCTTAAAAACCTACCACAGGGTAAAGAAAGAATTTTTTGGGATGGTCTTAAAACTGATGTTCAAAAATTTGTGACAGAATGTTTGGTTTGCCAACAAAATAAAGTGAAAACAAATTAGACACCAGCTCTCCTACATATGCATGGTGGTTGTTGATAGACTTACTAAATATGCACACTTTTGTGCACTATCTCACTCCTTCAAAGCAAGCACAGTCGCCAATACTTTTATGGAGACAGTCTGAAAACTACATGGTACCCCAAATATTATAGTAAGTGACAAGGATCCCATTTTCACTGGCAATTTTTGGACCAAATAATTTTCTTATTTGGGTACTCAACTGGCTCATAACTCATCTTCTCATCCTTAATCTGATGGACAAATAGAGATCGTAAACAAATGTTTGGAAGGGTATCTTCGATGTTTTGCAGCTGATAAACAAACACAACGGGTCAAGTGGTTACCCTTGGCAGAATGGTGGTAGTTTTTGATTAAGTAATTGAATCAATAAGCCTTAATAGATCTTATGAATATGTTGGGGGTCTATGCATGGTTTGTAATACTATGTTGGTAATTATGCGTGATGACCTGTCTGTCGATGCTTAACATGAGAAGATCCCCTTTACCATTGCAGAAACCTAATTCCTGCAGCTCCTATAGGTATATCGGGTGAGACTTCACTTGCGACGCAGGTGTTGCCGACGGGGTTAAACCCTATCGGGCCGGTACCTTTGGGTTTTGTTGGATGTCGAACCTGGGACAATCGAAGACAAAGTCAACAGTGGTGTATCTGGGAATGCATCCCTTCGCTGCTGCAAGACGTCTTAGCTACACTGCTCCTCAATCTCTGAAGGATCCCTATGAAATGATCTCTCTCTTAGCTAGGATAAAGTTTACTCCACAATCTCAAATCTGGAATGTCAAATTTGTATCACACTCCTCAAATAGTGCGCCTCCCTCTCCAGGAATGCGCCCCTCTCTACCAACTGTAAGTTGATCTCCTATAAAGGTAAACTCACTGCACACTGAAAATCATGGTAACACTTAGACTCTAACTGCCTTTTATAAGTCACTGAGAAATTGGGTCACCAAAACCCTAATTAGGGTTCCAAAACCCTAATTTCACTTTCATGCAAAATTACTCTTCAGCATATTTCCTTGTTAACATTTTAACAGGTATGACTAAGTTATACCTATTTTGGCATTTCCAGGTGTTTCATGTATCGAAACGCTACTTGGGTAGGCGTTTCTTCCAACAAAGTTTGAGATAGTTGTTGCGTCTTTTGTTTATTGCAGAAATGATCAAATAGCTCATAAACTTACAAATCCATTAATAAAAGATAAGGTTGTGAACCTTCATGCTATGCTTTGGCTTCAAGACATAATTAGGGAGGTATGTACACGAAGAATTCCACCTCTAGTAGCTTTGGAGGTTACTTGGAAGGTATTTACACCATGTTTGAAGGTGCTTTATTAGATTTGGGGTACATCGTGAATGTTTACCCACTTGATGGTCCGCGATGGATTTGCACATTAAAATGGCTTGCTCAATAGTTGCTTGACCTCAATTGGGTGCTTGCATGATAATCTTCCCTTGAGCTTTGGATATCTTTAGACATGTTAGTGATATTCTACATGATGGCCACATGGAGATGGTTACTTGCTTGGAGAATGCACTGCATTGAAAGAGCTTTTTCCATCGTAGAGGAGGACATTGGACCCTAGACAACACAAGGTAGCTTGGATGCTTGCATGGAGTCTTGGAGTCGACCTAGAGACGCCTAGGTTGCAACAACGTAAATGCAGAAGTGGACCCAATGGAGTAGATGGCTTGGGAGGTTTGTTGGAGACATTGGAGGCTTGTAGGATGAGTGTTGGACACACCTTGTCAAGCACCCTTGCATTTAGAGCATTGCTTATGGATGACATCACCTTGAAGCTTGACATGTGTACCCTTAGAGAGTAGTGCTCCACGTGTGAGCATACATGTGTTATTGTAAATTGATTGTGAGGGCATAGACCAACATAAGTGTTGTTGGCCACCCTTATATCTCATATAGATATAGAGAAAGGATAGGATCCTAAACTCACTCAGCATTCTTGTGTTAGAGATGTGATTAAGAGGCGCATACTACTCCTTTCTGTATTTGATCTTCTATTGTACTTTCTCTCTCTCGCTCCCTTGGAGTCACTAGGGATTCTTGAGCTTCTTGGAGCATCTTGAAGTCTAAAGTTATGGTTTCGTCCCTTAGATACTTAAAGATTAGATTCTTGAGATGAAACCCTAGGTTGTACATGTTCAAGTGAAGAAGAGGAGGAGACATCTTGCCTTGGAGGACATGCTTGTGTGATGCAAGCTTGTTTGATCTCCTTGGTTGATCTAGGGTTTTCATTGTTTTCCCGAGCTATGGTTTTGGAGAGCTAAAAGGTTGTACTAGCCTTGGGATAAGGGTATGGTATGCACAAGAACTTCATCTTTATGAATACTAATGAAGTTTTCAGCTGTCCAATACTTGTGTAATAGCAAATTTGATTTCAGCCATCCATTTCTCCAAAGTTCTTGGTTTTGTAATTTCTAACACTCGTATGTCTTGCTGATTTGACATAGTTAAGGGTGAATGTGATTTAACATTATAATTGAAGAACAAATTTGTTGTTGTAATTATACCTCTCATAAGTGATTTTAGGAACTGTTATATGCATGATAAGATTACCTTAGAGAGCTGAAACTTATTGGAACACTTTGGTATCTTATCTCTTGAATTGCATAGTGAATTGGGGTTGTTAAGAGTCGAAATATTGTCCATTGTTGCTGCTAATCT
This sequence comes from Pseudotsuga menziesii, assembly GCA_001517045.1. Taxonomy (NCBI): domain Eukaryota; kingdom Viridiplantae; phylum Streptophyta; class Pinopsida; order Pinales; family Pinaceae; genus Pseudotsuga; species Pseudotsuga menziesii. The sequence goes on along the minus strand of LPNX010875433.1, from coordinate 587,392 downwards.
GCTTATATTTCATAACATCCCTAAGACTGAAAATTCAAAGGGTTAAGATCCGAAAAACCTCTAGTTAAGAGGTGAAAATTCTGTTTTGCGTTAATTGTCGTTTGTTCAGAATATTCTATATGATTTCGGATCTTTTGTGGTTGACATCACTCTAAGTGTAAGAGGGAGTTCGCATTTTAGCTAAAGATTACATGGGTGAGGTGCTTGACCTTGTTAGGGTTGTTGGGTTTGATACCCTAGGTTGCTTAAGAAAAGCACTTGGACCCTAAAGAGAGGCTTTGTCTACTTCATTTATAGAGGAATCCGATCTTTGGGGGTATATATTGAAAGAGATTCTAGAACCTACCAATCCAAAAAGTTGGCTACTCATTGTATGAAGGAATCCCAAGTGAAGATAATCATTCTTGATACTTTAAAAAATCATTTCTCTCAAATTGTTGAGAAGACAACATGTAAGAAAAAGTTTGAAGCTTTGGTTGAGTTGTTTCAAGACTCTTGTGCTTCTCGAAAAATATGCACTTGTAAAACCATCTTTCAGCCATTCATATGAGCAAGATAGATACCATGGTGAGCTACTTGACCACGATCATTGAGTTGAAAGATCAATTGGTCTCCAACGGAACAAAGGTGGAGGATAAGAAATTGGTGTACATTGCCTTAAATGGACTTGTTCCTTCGTAGATGCCTTTTGTTCAAGGTGTTTGTGCTCAAGAGACCTTGCCAAACTTTCCAAAGCTTTGGGTTGATCTTGTGTGGGAAGAAATTTGAAATTTGATTGCAGTCTTGTTCAAAGCAATAAAGGGTAGTAGGTGTTATTGGTCTAGTCGAAAAGACAAAGAAGGGTAGAAAGAAAGGCTACAAGAAGGAAAGTACATATACAGGAAAGAATTTGAGTAAGGTGATGTGTTCTTGATATCACAAGATGGGACATTATGCCAGCAAGTGCACATTGAAGAAGAAGGATAAGGGTTGTTGAATTTTAATCCATTTTTCAAATCTTAATGGCTTACTCAATGGTTGCTTAACCTCAGTTGTGTGCTTACATGATATTTTTCCCTAGGTCATTAGAGATCATCAAACAACTTGGTGACATTCTACATGATGGCCACGTGGAGATGGTTACTCGCTTGGAGAACACTATGCATTGGAGGAGTGTTTTGCATCCTAGAGGAGGTCAATGGTCCCTAGACAACACGAGGTAGCTTGGATGCTTACATGGAGTCTTGGATTTGACTCAAGAACGCCTAGGTTGTGAATTTGCCCAATGGAGTACATGGCTTAGCAAGTCCGTTGGTGTCATTGGAGGCTTGTAGGAGGAGCATTGGACACACCTCATCGAGCATCCTTGTATTTGGAGCATTGCTTATGGACAACATCACCTTGGAGCTTGACATGTGTACACTTCAAGAGTAGCATTCCAAATGTGTAAGCGTATGTGTGTTAACAGTTATTGTAGGTTGCTTGTAAGGATATAAGCCGACGTATGTATTGTTAGAGATGGATGGACAAAGTCCTTTACCCACTCATCATTCTTGTTCATTCTTGTGGGCCAATCACCTCGCTGTTTGCCACTAGAACACACTCTCGTGGGCCTTATTGACATTTATAATATTGACAACATTTACAATGGTTCTAATGTGACCATTTGGACTGACATCTGCATCCTAATTCTCACAAGATTAGAAGGATTTGGTTTCAGTTTTGGTTGTCTTCCACACATCCACATGGATGGCTTTGGCCTCGGCCCAAGGATTTGTTTATGCTGTGAATTTACAATTGTATGTTTTGTCTGAATCAGTAAGATATTGATAAAGGATTGGCCCAAAATATGTTTGTATCAGAATTTTTAAGATAAAGTATATGACATGATTATTACTGGCTTGAATATCCAGAACAATGTAACAGGAAAGTTTATGATATATAAATAAATATTCTGTTTTGGTTAGGAAAACAATGAGCTATATTATAAAAGAAGAATCTAAAAGATACAATAGCAATGACAAACCTATAGGCTGTGGAGAGTCAATATAAGCACTTCTTCGATCTAGAACATAATCTGCTCGATCAATTTGTATCATGGCATCAGCTGCAACTTTTGATTGAAGAATTCCATATTCTGCCAAATCAGAAAAAAAATTATGAGGAACATCCTAACCTAGCTTAACAAGATAGAAAATATCAAATTGGTCTAGGAATTTTGGTTGTTTTTTAATAGTCAATTACACCAGTTCAATTATGGCGAAGACACAGCAACCTTACTACCCATAACATATTGTATCGTGATCAAAATATCACTGAATCTCAGTAGACTGCTTAAACCAGCTTAAAAAGTCAAACAACACCCAATTAATATAGAAACTTATGGTGCTTTCTTTAATTGGACAAGCAATTGCCAACAGTTAGATTCTGGGGGAGCCACGGTAACTCTGCTACTCCTAAAAAATCATATTTTGATCAAAGAAGAACACTTGATCTTAGTAAAGGAGGGGAAAATACGTCTAGATCAGTAGATGGTTTCTGCTGATCTTTTAAAGACTAACAATGTGTGCTAATTTCGTTCCATGAGGATTGAACCTTTCATGAAATATCGTGTTCTACCAAATAAGAAACTCATTTTGCACTGCCTTTATAAATGTAAATGTATATATCATTGAGACAGACAATGCAGTAACCACCGTGAAATCTTTTAACTTATCCATGCCCAACGCTCAAGACATCACATCTATTGAAAGTTACAATTATTCAACGCAACATTAAAAAACCCCAATATATTGCAAACTATATGCTACAATATAACTTGAAAAAGCAAAGCCAAAAAAGCACAAGTGGTTGGATTTTATGTTGAACAGTGGTGACTTGTTTGCTTACTGTGGAGTACAATAAAGATGCAAACAATACTGAACAGACAAGAACATACTAAAATAGAGGACCTCTACAAAATACTTCAACAAAACCTAGTTTTGGCCTCAGGGACATTAAAATAGATCAATTTAGTATCCTTTCAGGCCCTTTCCTAGAAAAGTCCAATTATGCATTCTGTCCAGATTAGCTTAATCTAACAGCAGAGTTTCTGAACAAGTTTTAGAGAGAAACCAAATATTTAATAATCAAATTTTAGACTAAATAGTAATTGCATTTTGGTCTCAACTCTGATGAATAGACTGTCATATACACCAGAAAGGCCTTCAAAAGGATGTTAAAAGAGAATATATACGGACAACAAATTAAAATGCAGAATTCCATGACCGAATCAGCAAATGGTGTATTTAATTCCTGAAAAGGAAACCCCTGGCCCCTATACCCCCCTTAGCAAACTCTGAGATAGCACATCTCTAAAAATTGATCATTTCTCCTCTCTCTTTGCCTTCAAACAACAGTAATCAAAAGGGCCTACAGCTTAAGCCAATTCAGTATGTAAAACCCATAAGTCAAACAGAAAATATTTAAATTGAAGAAAACAACTCGAAGACCAGGAGACAATAATCACTTTGAAGTCGGTTTATCAGCTTGGAATTTGAATTCCCATCTGTGGAGGGGCTGATCCCCATGGTCATTAATTGTAGGACTTGGCGTTCAGCAGAAATAACGAGATTAACATAATAATATACAACACCGACCGTGTAATTTGGCAACCATGTCCTTGTTGGTCTTGCCATGGCATGTCCAGCTCATCTCGGAGATTTAATTTCGAATCTTCAAAAATCTTCGGGGCGGATTGCTCGAATTGGTCTCAGAATGCACTGTGACTGTTTGAATTCGATGGGTTTTGGTCTTTAGACGTATCAGGAAAAGTGTAGTGGCGGAAGATTGGTGAATGGCAGTGCTAGGGTTTAGAACAGGCAGGAATTTGTGCCCCAATTGAATGTTCTGGTCCATATGGTCCATATGTTTGGAGAATCTATAGGGAAAAGATCGCGTGAAATTTCCGATTGCGTACTTTTAACGCTAGGGTGTTAAAAGAAAAGAGTATTTAAGATTAACTAAAACGCTTAGGATTCGCGGTGATTAAATTTAAGCTCGTGACTTATGCTCCGTTAAGAAGTGTTAAGTAAAAATTGATCTTCAATTAAAAAAAAAAAATTGCTCTGAAATCTTAATTGAAAAAATTATATATAACTTTTTGTTAAAATATGTAAAATGGGTAGAAGGTTATTTATAATTGTTTTATAAAAATAGTTTAATTTAATCATTTAGAAATGTTTTAATTTAATTGTATATAATTAAATATAATTGTATATGATATATATTTGAATATTTAAAGTTAAAATTTGACAAGTCATTTATTAGAAAATATTGTTTCGTATAGCCAAGTCTACATGATATATTATTTGGTATATAAAAGATTAGTTGTACAATTTTGGATTTATGGTTAGTGAGTTAGGTTACTGATTAAGTAATAGCTAAAGAGTTAATAGGTTAATAAATCATAATAGTTGTAAGGTTAAAGTTATGGTTCTTGTTCACATACTCATTGTAAGTCTAGTCTACTTTGCTATTGGCTGGTTTTTTTTATGATTTTTTATCTGATCATGTATTTGGTTGTGGACTTGCTGGTCTTTTATATGATTTTATGTGATCATGTATTTGGCTGTTGCAAACTTGTTTGCAATTGTAAATTTGATTCACCTCAAAATATATCAAGTTACAGGTTTTTTTATGTGTGAGAAAAAAGTCTATTATTAGTGGTTAAAAAATTTGTTAAAAAATGTGTTGTTTAATAGATTAATGTAGTTTATAAATAAATCTCAACAAACAATAAAACTCCATCCATTAATAATAGAAACATTTATTAAACAACTATACATATTTTAATATCTTAGATAAAATTATTATTTCAAGTTTAATACAGATAATAAAAATAATACTTTATACATATTTTAATATCTTAAATAAAATTATTATTTCAAGTTTAATACAGATAATAAAAATAATAGTTTTACCAATTATTTTTTTCTATAAAACTTTATCAAAAATCAAATTTATTTGCTTAAATTTTAAAAACTTTATCAAAGAGTCAACTTACTTGAACGAAGAGAGAGTAAAGGGCATCCTTATTATAGTGCTAACATTATTGAACTCGATGGAAAGATCCACGGGAAACCTAGCAATACTTCCCCACATTGATGGATGGTAGAGGTGGTAAACCGCCGGCCATCCTAACAGAAGGCCTAAACCCTAAAGGACTCAAAACTCCAACCCGTGACCTCTCCCAAACCAAGAGAGTATGAACGTCTTACCAATTGAGTTAACCCTTGGTCAAAACATTTTGAAGACTTGTCGGAGAAGTGAAGCTTTTATTTGAAGGCTTAACTAATTCTTTCATTTGTTTTAAGATTGGTGTGAAGAACCCCTTTGAAAGACACTTAGCATAATCATTTGTTTTAAGATTGCTGTTAAGAACCCTTTTATAAGACACTTAGTATAATTATTTATATGAGCCAATTTTATAATAAACACTTTTTAATTATTGGAACACGTGGTATGATTGTTTACAAGACTTAACCCGTCTGTACGATGATTGTATTTTGTCAATATTTTAGGAATCGGGATATAAATATTCATCGTGTTAAATCTGTGTTACACATTGGAAAACTCGAAATTTCATGCAAATGAGAAAAATAAAATAAATAATTTATTTGTTAGTATAATTTTTTTTTTCAGTCGAAAAAAATGCATTCCTTGGTATTCAATGAATCAAAGGAACTTTTTACATCTTCAAGTAATCCACAAAAATTGTTCATGTACAGCAGAAAGTTCATGTACAGCAGATATAATATACTGTCCTACCTGTGTATATCAGAAAATATACAAACCTATCAGCCTATAAAAGACAAGTAATTACAATGTGTCTCAATACCATCCACAGAAAACTTTGACTCGAAGCACTATGGGATCACTACCCAAGAGAACCCTCTCATAAATAGACAATCAAGTACAGTCATCAATGTTCCTAAAGAACATAACAGGAACCCAATATATCTGATCCAAGGAGGGACTCAAGAAATCAGTAAATATGATGGTCCATAGAAACCTGTAAGTGTCTCACAAAACTGGAGAGATATTCAGAAGTAAAAAAGTGCACGTTCTAAAAAAGTTGTACTGAGCTTTCTCCAATATTCTCATTCCCATAAAATTCTGTAAGTATGAGATGTCCCGGTGCCAAATGCAGTCCCTCCTTTGATAAGATATCTGCCCTCCTGTTATGTTCCCTATAAACATGACTGAGATCCACCGACATGAAGGAGGATATGAGAATCCTAGTGTTGTGGCACCAGGCCTCTAGATTCACCATATCCAGGGCGGATTCCATATTTGCCCACTTTATAATTTAGTTGTTATGGTCTGAAAAGTAATAAATTATTTGCATGTAGCAATAATGATCGAGAATACGTGACATTAATGACTTAGGTTGGATGGCTTTCTTAAAAAGAATTGTATTTTTTTAAATTTTAATTATAATTTTTATATTGAAAATTTCATTTTAATTTATATAAAAGTAATCACTTTATATATCAAGCAAGAGTTTCCTAAATCTTGGATTCAAAGCCTCATTATCTCTATTTTTAAAAGTGGGGATACAAAAAATCCCTCTAATTACCGAACAATTATGATTAGCTTTCTCTTAGCCAAGTTGTACGGTATTATTTTGGAAAAGAAAATCAGCATTTGGCTTGGAAATTAAGGTAAGCGAGCTAAAGGCCAAACAGGTTTTAGAAGGCAGCACTCAACAATAGACCATCTTGTTACGCTTAAGATAATTGTGGAGGAGTGTTGTAATGATAAATCCAATCTCTTTTGTTGCTTTGTGGACTTTAGAAAGGCTTTCGATATGGTATCTAGAAGTAACGTATGGAATAGATTAGAAAAGCTAAAGGTTCCTTTCAAGTTGAGAGCCACCGCAATAAGGTTATACGAGAATGTCATTGCCAAGTTTAAGACCAAGGAGGGGTGGTCGAAAGATATTAAGTGTAATATTGGAGTTAAACAAGGTTGCCCCCTCTCCCCCACCCTTTTTGGCATTTACATAGATAAGCTAGAAGGTTGTTTAGAGGAAGCAGGTTGTGCTGGCACGATTTTAAATGGAATAGTCATCATCCTTCTTCTCTATGTTGACGATATTGTTCTTCTGGCAAGGTGTCCATCTGATCTTGATAAGCAACTAAGACTTCTTAAGGATTTTTGTTCTACCATGGGTATGACTGTTAACACTCACAAAACAAAAATTATGATTATCAAATCCAAGAAGGACACTTATGCTAATTTTGTGTATGACAATAGCAACTTAGAGGAAGTGTCTTCTCACAAATACCTTGGAATTGATATTCATCACAAGCTCAACTGGAACTATAGCATTAAGAAAAGGATTAATGGAGAGTGGAAAGCTTATTTTGGTCTTGAGAATAATTGTAAAGCATCAAACCTAGTGATGTGGGATAAAAAGAAGCTCCTCTTTGAAACTTTAGTCACTCCTGTTCTCTTGTATGGGTGTGAGGTTTGGGGTTGCAGCATCTCTCGAGAATCCTGGAGAAAGATTGAGCAAATCCAGAAGCATTTTATAATGTATAACCTCAAAATTAAAAGCAATACACCCTACCCTATTCTCCTTATAGAAGTGGGTCTTCCCCTTATCAAGAGCCTAGCTATGGCTAGGCTCCTGTTGTACAAGCAAAAAATCAATAACATGGGAGAACATAGACTTCCTAAGCTAGCTTTAAATTCCAGCCAAAACCACCTAAGGCTCAAGCGAGGTTGGTATAAAGATACCAGGGCTTGGTTAAACCATTGGGAGATCGACGAAAATGTTGTATTACAAAATATAAATAACATTATAAATATTGTCACTTCTAAGTTTAAGGAGAAAATGTGGTGTGAGAAAGATTTAGAGGATAAAAGAAAACTAAGATATTATAAGGAGGTCATCAACCCTACTCTAGAAGATCAAATGTATCTCTCGGTTTTAACTAGTTCAAGGAAGAAAATTAATATAGCCAAGATAAGAACAAGCTCTCATGAGCTGCGTAATGAAACTGGTCGTTGGCAGTCCCTAAAACACCTTGGGTGGAAAGGATCTGTCATCTCTGTGAGAATATAAACATTGAGGATGAAAAACACTTCCTCTTAGAATGCCCTGCGTACACCCACATTAGATCTCAGTTTCATAATCTTTGTTGCAATTCCCACTTTCCTGGCCTTTTAACTTGTCCAAATTATAGCGAGCTCGGAACACTTCTCTCCAAGCTCTTTGAGCATAGAAATACAATTTTAAAACAAGCTAAATAATTCATTTCTTTGGGTTCAATAGACCAAAGTTTGGTCTAAGGAGACGTTAACCACCATCATCATCATCATCATCATCGTCTATTGATTAAAAAAGAGATTTATATTTTAAAAATTCACAAAATATTTTTCAATTTTCAAATTTTATTTTAATATTTATATTTTATAAAAAAATTTAAAAACTTTATAAATTTTTTTAATAATATGAAAACTAATAAAAAGTTTGACTTCATCGTTACAATAAGTAAATATTAAATAATCCATTAATATCTATTTGTTGAATAGTAATTTATTTCTTGACTAAGATTAAGAATTATATTATTACAAATTTGAATGGTTTCTTTCATGCTATTAAAAATTTTATTTAATGACAATTTTGAGTGGTTCTGAAATTTTCATTTTATTTGATTTGACAAAAACATGTAGTTAGAATTTAGAACTATATTCCATCTTATCTGTCCATATATTGAATTGAATCTAATTGTGTTATTTCCAATTTCTTAGGGTTCATGCACCATATAATAAATAATAAAAATTTATTAACTAATGGTTAGTCAATTTGCTTTCAATAATAATATTAGTTTTCATTTTTCCATAAAAATAAAATTCATAATATTTTTAAAGATTTTAGATTCTTAATATTAAACTTAATTTTTTGAAAAATAAAATCAATCTTTAAAATTCTAAAATACAATATTTTGAATTTTTTATTGGTTTAAACCACTCGACATAAATCTTTGGAGGAGTGGTTTTATTTATCCAAATTTAAAAATAAATATAATTAACTTTATAAAAAAAATTAAGCCACCAGGTGAAGATGTTATACTTCTACCATTAAATGTAATTCTAGTGATCTGCACTTGCACCAATAAGTTTCATCACCTGGTTTGTATTATGACATGTTAACCAAGAAATGTATCGGAGCACTACTAAGCAAAGAAATCCACATCACATTCATATTATTTGTCACAGCATGAGTGGGCCTAATGGTTAATAACATGTGTTTCCTCTTAGGAGGTCACAGGTTCAAATCCAGAGGGGGGTAGTGTATGGACACCTTTGTAGACTTTAGCAGTTAAATCGATGCGCAGAGGGGGGTCCCTTGTCCCACAAACAAGGAGATCTCATACACCAATTTGGTGTCTCGCTTGGCGATGACCTTAAAAATAGATGTCAAACCTTCATTAACAAGGAGTTATCTTGTTATTTTTAGCACGTTCTATGTAAATGATGAAGTCTTTTTTTGAATAAAATGTCACAACTATAATTACGCCATTGATGGAACATGTTAACTTTGAACATTTCGGTATGTTGTATTACATGTGACTTGGCATTAACCTGTCGAAAGGATTCTAGGTTCCACCTTTTGTTTGTTTCTTAAATTTATCACTTAACGTACTTTAGATGTATAATGTTGACACATGTTATTTTTGAGTTTTCTGTGTCACTCTTAGTAGGTTGCTTTGTCCACCCTTGATTTTCATAGTACATGATCAATGAGAAACATAGACAAATGAGTCTATTCTTATCTTTTAATTTGAAATTAAACTCCTTAATAAAATCGTATATTTTAATTGAAAATTAAAATGTCACAATTTCAATTACATGTGGCTTAACTATTAACCTTTGGAAAACATTTGAGGTTTCAAATTTTGTTTGTTTATTACTTTTATCACTTAATGTACTTCACATGCATAATGTTGGCTTATGTAATTTTTGAATGGTTTATATCACTATTAATAAATTGTTTCATTCCTCTCAATTTTCAAGAAACATAATCAACAAAAACAAACATAAAAATAGTTAGATAAATATATTATTATCTTTTAACTAAAAATTAAATTCTTCAATAAAAACATATGGAGTAAGCTAGCTATGGAGCAAGCCTCCCTCATCGAACGGAGGAGGAGCAAAGTTAACGTTGACTTTGCTCCTCCTCCATCCGATGGAAGGAGGATTGCTCCATAGCTAGCTCACTCCAAAACGGATATTTTCATAGATGCTCTAACGTGGTAAGGCTATGTAGTCAAAGAGTGAGCTTACGCTTGTGACCCATCTTTGCTTCTTGTAGTCGTAGTAGTTAACGTGCATTATTTATATCTCGTGTTATAATGCTCTCGTTGTGCTTTTTCAATGAATATAATTTTTCTTTCTATTTGTTTATTCTCCATGTTTATTTCTTTAAACCTTTCCCATGTTTTATTTCTTTAAACTTTTGTTGGTATGTTATTTGTTTAAAAAAAAACGATTTGAAAGGAAACATGCTTATTTCTTTAAACCTTTCTCCATGTTTTATTTCTTTAAACTTTTGTTGGTATGTTATTTGTTTTTAAAAAAAACGATTTGAAAGGAAACAAAAGACTTAAAACTATACATAAATTTAATTATGTTTTCATAATTTATATGTTCATTAACGAAAATTTCTTTTTTAAAGATTGAATTTAACGAGCCAATAGCACTAACCAATATCACTCAGATATACGTGTCTCATTTGTGTATACCATCAAACTAGAGCATTATCTATTAACCATCGAAACATTATCTCATCGATGAGCCATTCTCCAATATCTTATTTTCTATTATCCATT